>UZAN01040072.1:40336-85882 GCA_900618425.1 Echinostoma caproni | reverse complement strand
TAAAAGCCATGCATTTGGAAGGGTTTTTCATCTACATATATGTCAAGATTTGGTTAATTCCAAACCAAGGAACTACTACTAGTTTTGAGATACCTGATGATCCATGAAGAAAATACCAGCTCTTATCATTTTCGGTAAAAACGTTCAAATCTTGCATCAACATCAAGGATAGTGATGAACAGTCTGGTAGATTCAGATATGTTAACCGTGGAATGCATGCGGGCCATCGTGCTTTTGGACCTCAGTTCTTCAACAATTACGTTGGTACATATTCTGAATATCAGCAAAGATTAAGGTCCAGTATTGTTCGTTCGGACGAACGTAGTAGAATGATCCCACCATAAATACGGAAGTACCCTTTGTTGGAGTATTTTTCTCTCCAGACAGTGACGATCAATATTGAATAAGTGATTAAATGTTTAGCTTTACCGTACTGCTCTTTCCATAAAAAAACCACAGATCTTGGTTTTCGATGTCAGAGTGACGGCCTCGTCGACTTACAACATGTGGATTATTTGTATTTACCAATTCTTCGTATTTATTGCAGACCGAATTCGTAGTTAGAATACATGCTTATTTGTTTCGGGCATATCAATGGGGCTTCATTACAGTTGCGTATGTGCGTCATGGTCACGATTCAAGGTTAACTGATGTCAAACGATGGGATAACATTCTTATACAGTCAGATTGTTGAGTTCATTTCCCTCTCCAAACAGATGTTCCCTAATTATACTCGGAACCGCATGTGCTTTTCCCCTGTCATCCTTCATTATGTCTTGATTTATGTCATTTCTTTCCTTTTCTTATTGGACTGGCGTTGACCTAGTGAGTCTATTGACCCTTCCGCCTGCGTTCTCTCATCACCTTTGTCCTTAGTTGTTCGCCCCCCACCACTCCACATTCATTTCATTCGTTCGTGACCCGATAGGCATCTACCGATCGTCAGACACATGCAAACATACACACAAACACACGCATGTATACAAGTTTATTGTTCCCGTTCCCCACGTGATAGTGTTGTCACCCCGTTCATCTGGTTGGCTGGCTGTCAGTCATTGAATCCACCTTATAGAATGTTCTCAAGATATTGTACAAAGATATATTTCATTTTATTGGTCTATGGTTCTCGTTTTTTGACAGATTTTCTGTATTTGCTAAAGATAATGCGGTTATCTTGAAATGAATGCAATAGTTCTTCATCGGAATGCTCAACGGAGTTTCTAAATTTCGCTTGTAGCAATCAATTAACAGTGTGGTCTGTATGTGAATTGATTTTCCATCTCCGGAACGTGTATTGCATAAGTGTTCTCATCAGGGGTAACTCGGGACTAAGAGTAGAAGCCAGCGACGTAGGAGAATCGAAAGAACAACCGATTTACGGATCACTCACATCTGTCCAAATTTCATCGGGATTTTTTAACCCCCCCCCTCCCTATTTTGACACGAGCATGTAACCTTGAATATTGTGAAGAACAACAATTTAGAGATTGGTCGTCCATAGTGGCGATTCCCTCTTGTCTCAAGGTTCATTGGTTTTCTTCAGAATTTAAGATGCCCATCAACTGAAGTATGTCAGATGTTATCGCTTCTCACACATAAGTGACATGGGAGAGACGGTAGCTACACTTGGATATGTACGCTTTAATCATTCGCACTTAACACACTGTCTAACGGAACATTTGCTTCAAATATGGTTTCCATGATCTTTTTATTCGATCATGAAAACTTTGATCAGAGTGTTACTCAAAGAATACATATGTACATCAACTAAGATCAGTATTCAATACGACGTTTTCACCATCCTTAATACCTTAAATACCCATTGGTTCGATGCACAACTAGAGCGTTTATAAACCAGACCATTCAATTCAAATCAAAAGTATTTGATTAGGATGCATGAAATAAATCAATCGAGAAAGCAATTCGGACATGAAAGTCTGTGCTATTCATCGTATCGTTTTCACTCCATATTCGGAGGAGGCATTTATGGGATTCCTGCAAAAAAGAAATAAACAGGAAAAACGATTTCATAGATTGTTAATTTTTTTTTAAATTTTTGTTTGTGTATTCTATTGTGTATTGTGAATAACTTTTGCAATCGCGGAAGCTCACATTTCAGTGAGAAGTTTGCATACTCTAGTCGTCACAAATCCGTATTCAACGGGGTAAAAACGTTTAACTGCACCGGGACAACTCAAAATCCTAGGTGTGAACAAAGTTCACCCATTGCTCTTTCTCCCTTTGTTTGTAACTGAACGCGGAAGATACGGTATAAGTGAATTTCTGTAAGCGTTAATGACATTTTGCGAAATTAAGAGCGTGTGGAATAATGGGAACGACAACTTGTTATTTCTGCGTGTAATGGGTAGTCAGGATCTTTGAGAATCCCATCCGTAAATTCTATACAGGAAGTCATGTGCTACTACGAAGGCTTTACAGCCAACTCATTCACAGGCTACTAGTAGCTAGACCGTGGTGTAACACTTTGCAATCATTTTTAACGAAGTTAGGAAAAGTAACTGGGGAATAGTAAGCTAAGACTGGTAAACAAAGTTAGAAATAACTGACTAGGATGCGCAGAAACTGCCTGAGCTTTCGAAATTGAAATGATAGGCGCCACAGTGGATGTGGGTTGACCAATGAAGATTGATATCTGTGGTTAAATCAGGATATTTGACAGAGTTCACTCTAGTGGAAAGGATTGTTCTCAATCGCCGAATGATCTGTCGGATGTGTTGAGTAAGCAAAGCTATGTAAACGATCAACATATTTACTGGGGTGTAAAGTTAGCCCTATAACTGTATGTGATTGAGTGATAGAGCTATCGTATCTAATAGAAGCAGGAAAATGTGTGTAAGCATGGCTCACCGATTAGCAGTTCATTTACAGTCAAGAAACCCATGGCCATGTTGAATGGCTCACAAGGAATGACCACTGATGTTACCAGGAAAAGCACTTATGTACATATGTAAAAGGATGTTGTTTATGGTTATTATGAATTCTTCCATATTTCCTTCCTATGCTACGAGAGCAATTTATTTCATTGCGTTGATGTTGTTCTTGACAGTTTTATTTAAATACAACCATCCAATCGAATGGAATCCTCCAACGCTCGTCAGTAACTGGTCATTCAGAGCGGGTTGCTTCCAGCGGAGTTATAACCCTTAAGGCAAGTGCTCAACTAAGCGAACTGCCATAAGCTGATAAAGATATGTTGCGCTATTGGGGCAATAGATAAACAGTATGCTTGGCTTCCCGTNCTTCCCGTTAGTCTTATTGGTAGTAAACCCGTTGCACCGGTGATATCAGGGTGCAAACGTCAGTTGATTTGATGGATTTGCACTACTGATGAGACCAAATCAGATCAAAACGCCTCGTACATCCCACGCTTTGTTGGCTCTCGGCACTAAGCGATTCACCGTGTATTACTGAATTGTTATAGAACTTGATGCAGCACATTTGGCTTTAGAGAGAGTTACTCCAGTTTATCATACAAAGAGCTTGCAGCGAGTTGATTTATTTTAATTGCAAAAATCGTTTCTATTGCTTTGCGTCCGGGTGGAAGCACATCAGCTGGTTTTAGGTACCATGAAGAGAATATTCTTACCTCTAAACAAGCCTCCAAAGGTTGGAAGAAAAGGGAAGACGAAAGGTTGATAACCACCTCAAATGTACTTCCTATGGCATTCTTTTAATCACCGTTTTTAAAAGAATTGTTTGTAATAAACAGACGTGCAACCTTGCGTATATATATATATATATATATATATATGGCAATTGATGTTTGAATAAAAAACTCGCAATTCGTGTAGAATTCCTACTGACCCACAATTTCGTGTGCGATCGATCAACTGTCTATGCAATCGGAATAGGTGGGATTTGATTGGAAGACCTGCTTTGAGAAAGATTACCCACGGTAACCGAAAAGCCGGCGAATATAATTGTCTACCGACATCGCCGTGTTATCAACACTTTAACATTCATAACGGGTTGGGTTATCATTAGAAGTTTACTATCTATGGACATTTGCGTGAATACATAGGTTGGAGTTGAAAAAAAGTGATTGCTGAATGATTATCAAAGTTGTTTTGGAGCGAGAGAGCAAGGAAGGGAGGTGATGATAAGAAAGGAATTTGTTTTATTCTTTGAATCATATCGCTTTGCATTCGCTACACAGGAACAGTTCATCTCTTCTGTGGCGTTGGCAAGGACATTTAGATGAGCAATTTGGTGACAGTTAAATGAAGCTAGTACCACTGAAGTTCAGGAAACTTAGGTGAACCTTGTCTACGCCAAAGATTTTTATGTGTCATGTGAGAACCCCAGGAAGCTTGCGACCGGAATCGGTTTACACGACGTGGTTTGCCTTTATTTTGGGTTTGACCGAAACTGTTCATCCTTTAGCTTGTTCATTTGATAACGTAACTCGGTGCAAATTTCTCCCCAGAGAAAACAAAATGATGGAAAGCACTTACATGCTTTAAAATCTGCACATCGAAAAGGCAGATGAGAAATACTCTGGTTTTAGCTGGTAATTTAAGTTATACTACTACTTCATGAGTTGTGACCAATACGGGGGAAGTGTTTCTGTCGAATTTGAAACGAAATTTGACCACAGTACAACTGGAGGAAAAAATAATATTAAAACATCCACGTAGATATTCGTTAATCTACTTTCGGATCCCGTTTCCCGATTTACTTTCATGCAAATGATATACCTTAAGTTATCTCCGTGTTTAATAATGATGTCTAGCCTCATTCAATACTACCGAACATCAAATATGAATGTAGTGCTACGGTGAAAGGGTTTGAACACACCTACTAGAGGACGAATGTAAATAGTCAGTGCTGCACACCCTTGGGATGAATTCATCCCCAGACATGGTTTGTATAATTTCAGGCTGCCGGTATGTCACAGAGTATTCATGCGTATTTCATGTGTTTTAATTTAGGAAACGTTGCACAGATTACACTTAAAGTGACACGCTTTAGGTGATTCTACTGCCAGAAAAAAAACGCTTTATTTGCACACAATAGGTCATCCAGTCTGAGGACCACTCAAAATGAATGAGTGCATCTGTGGCTCATAGTGTTAATACAGGCTGGCGCATCTCTCTTGTTTAGCATCGATATCAATCTCTTGGAAGTGGTTGCCCACAGACATTTATTGAACTTTGGTTGTGGAATGATCAGTAAAGTGAAATTGAATTATGTGTTTGTGGGAAATCGTCTTATATTTAGCAATCAAATTTCATTTATTATTTGGGATAAATGCAGTTCTGAAATTCCTCACCTCCTTCAACTTCTGTTGGTGTACAAAAAGAAATATTTTCCGTTTTGTTAATGTCGACAGAAAATTCATGTCAGTTACAAAGATGTAAACAGTTTTAAGAGGCGGAATTCGCGATACCAAAACTTCGATATGATTATTGCGGGTAAAGGAAATATCTCAAGTAAAATTTTATCACTTTATCCGCTTTTTTCTAATGCAGCTGAGTACCGATTGCATGCCCTTTTGATGATGACTAAATCAAAATCCATTAAGACTGGAATTCACTGTTAGAATTTTGTTCAAGCTCTTTTAAAAGAGGCCCGAACAAGAGCAGTTTCCTGGTTATTCATTCTGTTGACATCGCGGATGTAAACAAGCCACGGATGCATCAAACCGGGTTATAGGAGATGCGCTGAAAAGATGGAATCCTCCCTGGCTCCGTAACCGACACTATTCTAAGGATGAGTGATCGGACAAAAATATGCAAATAACTACAACAAATTCCCAAGAAACGGACGAATCAGATGGGTTACAACTAATGACGCGCAAATTGCACGACAGTACCCTATCTAATATAATGGCCAAAGTCGGTAATCACCTTATGTTCTTTCAATTTTCAAAAAAAAACATTATAGAGAACGACAAACAACATTAAACCAATTATTACGAAATTCCCAAATCCGTAGCCAGTACATTGACTACCCTGAAAGTCATGCACATGCTGATTTGGCTTGAATTCCCCGCCCCCCCGTCCGAAATTGAACATTTCGTAATTTGAACAATTTGCCTATCATTATATCCCACGTATCCGTAAGTACCCATAGGTTCTGTAGATTCTAAATGCAATTTGTTCTGGCATCGGTATAAAATGAGTGCAAAACTGAAACCGTTTGCTTTTCAGACTAAAGTGACGCATTTGAAACTAGTGATAAGAATAAGCATCTGACAATGCTTCAAGCCGTCCAATGTGATCATTTTCTATTTGAAAACAGTTAGCACGTTACTACGGCAAGGTCTCCTCAGATTTAAATTACAAATCCAGGGTTATCCAGGGACTTTTCTGATCAAATGGTGCTGATCAAATATGGCGTTAATATTGTTTTTAGCTTGCAGGATTCAAAATCTCTTCTCTCTGGAATTGAGCTTATAGTTGTAGTAGTTATAGCTTATAGTTGAAAGCAAACGTTTTGTGAATCAATCTAAATGCATTTCTCTCAGTGGTGGTAAATTTTACTCTGATTTTCGGGAGATATGTCGGTTACTATTTATTAAAATATCAGAATCCCATTCTCTCCCTTTGTTCAAACATAAATAACTTTGCAAAAGCCAAAAAGAGTTCGTTCTTTTACTCAACACCTAAGACGCTTATCCATATCTATTTCTTTGATAAAACAGTTTGCACCCGGTCGCACTTTATCCCACTGATATAAAGGACTCATGCGAGGCATCCAGATCACTCAGACACTTATCCATGTATGTTTGTTTTAATGTCATGATCAAGCTTCACTGACTCATTTACCTGACCGAAACTAATACGCGCACAGTTGTCAGTACTCACACACACGCACACACGCACTACCAACTGTACCCATTCTGGTCAACTGATCTTTGCAGTGTCCATTTATTCACGTGATTAATTTTCAAGTAGATCAAGCGTTAGACCTTGCGATCCCGCAAAACAATTCCTGATAGTTACACCCTTTCAGCGTTCAGTATCATAAGAAATTATAGTTGTACCCTGGTTTGTTTTACACATAGGAAAACCATGCCCCATGAAATTCATGTGTTTGTCTCTCAAACCTAATGACTACAAATAGCCGAATATAATCCATCTGGATTAATTTCGTTAGATGTTAAACATTTATTAAACCATTTTGATAGTTTGACTAAATGAAGCATCCTACACTGGTATTATATGGCATGTGAAATGAAGCAAACGTATCGTGTCCGTCAGATACGACACCAACAAAGCAGCACCGCATCCACCAACGTATATAGGTTATTGATTTGAGCACCAAACTGGTGTTGCACCGCCAAGAAAAAAACAATGGAAACAATGAATGCATTCCGCTGAGCGAATTTGCGAATTGGAATTGGTCAAGTAACTTGGCTTTCTGCATGCCATTTCGCGTCAGAGCAAGGATATCACTTACCGCTTCCGACAACTGTAAAGACCGCACGGTTTAGCACGGTTTAGATCACATTAGTTATTGTGGTTGGCAGAATTCACGTGTTAAGCCCAATAAACCAATTGTGCTTAAACCAATATGCTTCTGTCTACGCAACTCAAAGCTACTGACGGAAATAGGTGAACATGATGTACGTGTACAATGTTAACCATATACCGATCAGTCAGACCTTCAGATTTGTAGTTTTGCTATATGAACTGTGGTGATCAACGAATCTCACCCCCCCCCCAAAGCGGTGATAAAGTTTGTAGATTTCTGTGTCAACATTCTAGTGATCGCTAGCTTCAGTTGAAGTAAATGAAAGAGTACACAGTGGACTATGAGGCAAACAAGTGCTTGTTATTCATTCACCTATGACTGCATCATACAGCTGCACGCTATAAAACCATGCATTACCTTCCGGTTTTGAGGCAAAAACATTTAGTGGAGTACGAAAAGTGCAGTGGGTTTGTGAATGCAATCAATTTGCTGTGGTGATCCGGACCTACGGGATGACGCATACCCTGGAGCGAGGCGTTACAGTTTTAGGAAAAACGCGATCAATCAAACTTCACGGGTGACTTTAGCAAAGCGGGTACGTATCACTGCTTCTGGACTACATACGAGAGATAGATTGTACCAGCCAATCAGAGACAATGCGTTCCAGGCAGAAGCAGAAAGATGCAAGAAATATTGGAACCCGATTGGCAAAAGTGTGGATGACCAATAACATGTTTTGTATATATTATGTAATTCCCATTTTGCATGTAAAACAAAAAAAAATCAGAAACATGCCCTCGCAATTCTTTGTGACACATAGGGTAATGTATAGAGCAACCAATAGTTATTCCTCCAAACATATCACTTGGACCTTGATGGTCTTATTATATTTTTGATCATCAAAAGTTACCTACTACTACTTACAAGCGAGTAGTATCTCACAACATTACTACCATTACCGCAACTACTTTATCTGTAACACCAGTTTAATGTCTGATGCCAAATCCGTGTGAAGCCAGCAGAAGACAAACATGCGGAACAAAAGCAAAGCGCTGAGGAATTAAACCATGTTTGTCAAAGAAACCTTTACGCATTTATAATTTGCCTATGAAATAGATATCTTTTACACAAACAAGTGAAATAGAAATGATTGTGGTGGTTCCACAACGCGGAGGATTTCATCTTCTACAATCACTTCTCGGTCAAGATGAGTGGACAAATTCCGAAGAGCCAGGCGAGTCACTGGATATATAGTTTATTTGGACTTCTGTGAAGCATTTCATCGCATGAACCAGTTGTACAATCATGAATTGAAGATTCGGTTCTCTACTGGACTGAAAAGTTTCCGCGAAAAGAACAGTGTCTGTTCTTGTCAAGAAACCACAAAATGAACTGAAATACAGAACTCTACCCGTAAAATGCTTGAAAGCAGCCGTAAGCCTTTTGAGTGTAACTTGTTTGATGAAAACGTAACATGTTTTGCATGTGTATTATACTGCGAACTACACATAATTGTTCAACAATTAATTTTCTTAAGATAACTACCAGCCAAAAATGGAAATTTGAACCCATGTTGCTCACCTTTGGGATTACCTGACAACATCAATTGAAATAAAACAGTGTGTTCAGCGACTGACTGACTGCTAACAAGCAATACGATTTATTTCAAGAACCACAATAGGCTGGCTGTTGAAAGCAATGCATCAACTAATCGCTTCTCCACATCGTTTACGATAAGAACCTATCGCATGTGAGTGGTTAAGCGATAATACTTGATTGTTGCCGTTCAGCCGTTTTGACAATAAGCATTGCATGCTGTTTTGAAGTGTTTGACAGTTGAGTTGGAACAAAGAATCAGTCAATAGTTGCAGTACAGGGACGTTATTGGACTATGAGAGATCAGTGGGTTTACAATGGAAGACGTATTATTCAATCACTGATTTATCACAGAAATAATAATTTGATTGATATTTAAATTCGTGGCGAGAATGGTTTACAACAACTTCTTTCCCGTTGTAGAAATGAAACGAAAAATTACTCATTACAGTTTCACCTCAGTGATCACATCGGAATCGAAATGGTATTTACAACCAGGTAACAACATAATACATTCTACCAAATCAACCATTGAATTTTTAAGTGATGGTACCCGTGTAACCATAAAAGTAGCCGCAGGGATTAATCTCCCTCTCGTTGTGTGCACAACCCGTTTGGATTTGATGAATTCTCTGCTGCTGAAGTTGAAAAACGTTTTTCGGAGCGTTTCAGCGTCACCAATTACAATTTGATCAGCGTTTTATTTAAAACGCCAGCGTAGAAATTTTACAAAAATTACTCATACTAAATCTTATTAAAATTGTAAGGTAAATCGTGCATTTTTGAGGGATTCCAATCGAGCATGCAGATATCAAGACATTACTCACTTCCGTTAATCCCTAGATAAAAAATTGAGAAATAAAATCATTTTATGAGTGAAAACACAACGGGCATTGTTTGAAAAGTAGTTTCAACAATAGAGATTAGTTCTCATTGGTTATGCAAAGTCAAACGTACCAAATTGAACCCGTAAAAATCCTCATTCGTGAACGGTGGTCAATGAAAACCGCGAAGAACCCAATCGCTTGTTAACGCATCCTGAAACACGCTGTTTGAAGTACAATCCATCTTCTGTGCGTCTGCTTACTTAAAACGCTCAAATCACTTTCCGTTGTAGAGACATAATAACATTCGCCCATATGGACCACAAACGTTTTATTGCCTAAACCTGATTCAAAAATAATAATTTCAAATATTTTCTCACGTATAGGAAATTAGAAACAAACATTTCATATCGAAATACTGTATAACTTGTAAACAAACCATCGGTCACGAGTAGACCAAAAAAAACTGTCCCTACGTTTGTATATGCGTACCGCAATCTGCACTGTGCATTCATGTTTGTGCCGGCTTACTTTAACTGTTGACCGAGTAGGCCCCCCGGGCCATCACTGAGTGTTTGCCATCGTTCATTTCACTGCAGATTGATTCTTCTCTGTTTTATCGTGTCATTATTAATCCGAGGCATCTGTCAATTTAAATTATTTTTGCCTCGCCACTGTAGTGGAACATTTTCAGCTTGTTTTCAATGCTACCCGGGTTTCAGCTCATTTTGTTTGTTGTTCTTTGCGCAGCCATTTTGGTACTATTTTTGCCTATATCTGATTGATACATACATGCCTGTTGCCAGATTGCTCGCTCGATTGATTGATTGATTGATTGATTGACGGCCTTTAGAGGCAGTGTGACGTCTGAGCCTGTGTTGACCCCCTTGCCAGACTGCCTTCCTTCCTACGTGTCGCCGTTTCTGCTGGCTTCTCGGTCTATGAATCTGGTTGCATATTTGCCGTGGACCAGAAACGTGTTGCCTAATTTATTGTGGGCTCATTGACCTACTTATCAGCAGACAGAACAGGTAGAGCATACGTTTTTAATTTATCATTTATACCAGGTAACATTGGATTAATCGTTCATGCTAAACGTTTCTCGTGGAACTGCTTATACGATCAGAGCTCTCGAAATCCTTGTGTAGAATCACGAGGTATAATCTGTGCCCGTCCGATCTTTCTGGGATTCAAGTGAGGCCGACTGTTTTTTTATTCGAGAGCTAAAGTTATACGAAGTTTTTCATTCTGGAAAAATTTGATAGTTTTCGGTAACCATGAATTTCCGAAAGTATGTTTACCCCTCCTTGAAATCTACACTGATCTTCTGTGGGGCACTGCACAAAAAGTAGATGTAACCCTCCCTAATGAAAGTCGCCAGATGAGGTTACGTAATAAAGAAGTGATAAGTGATCTATGCAGAAGAGACAAGTGGTCCGGAGTTTTGTCGTCGCCAGTTACACAATCAGCTTATTGCAAGGTGAAGTTTTTTGTCTGGTTTGTAGAACCCTATCGAATCAGGCCCCCGGCAAAATGAACTAAAACAGTGATGAAATAAACCAGGACAGTTTAAGTCATAGAGTTTAACTTTTTGTCACTTTGGAAACGGTTAAGTGGCACTGTACCATCTTTCACTATCGGAATACATCTGTTTCTGGGGATTCACCCGAATAAACGATTTGCTTAGCTATGCCCTCAATTTTTTCCGGCCATTGGAGGTTCCCACCTCTTTTCAAATCTCCGAACCATCAACCTATCACAATAGCATAACCAAAACGGGATCGCGTAATGTTTTGCTTTAAGACAGTCGGGCTCGGTGTCTAAACCATACTAATTGTCCCTCCGTGAAAACTGGCTGGTAAGGAATGCAGGTACCACTTAGGTCCTAACCAAATGTTCAAATTGTTTGGGTATTGCGGGTTAGGGAGATTACAGTAAGGTTGCACCTCAAAGGACTTATTGTATCCAATTCACATATGAATTGCCACGAAACTATTCTTTAATTGCCATCCTTGTTTCTACATTGCTGTAAACATCTGATAAGGTACATCGCTTTCACCCAAAATATTCATTAACATACAGATATATAAATTATTTACATATTTGAGCCAATATAATACATCACTTACTTGCTTGGATGACTTTATTTATGAAAAATTGAGATGGGCACAATCAGATTGGTTGGAATGAAACATTTGATAGAACATGTAATACAATTTACACATATTTCATGATGTGCTTAGAGAAGACTAATGTGATACACATTATCAAAAACGTCAAACCAAAACACCTTTGAGGTTTGCTCAAACAGTCGGAAGAACAGATTGGTGCTTTCATATTCAGACTAGAATTGAGGAAGGAGAATATGCTTACCTATGGCTGGTTCTGGAAATTGAGGAAGTATGCACATAATTAATTTGACTTTGGCATCAAAATGAAAAATCAACATATTGCTTCTGGGATAGCAACTAACAATCAGAATCGGTCCCTTAAATTAATGGCTTGATACTGATCAAAAATGTAACAAATAAAACCTGATGATTCATTACTATTGGGGGTTTATTTGTCACCAATTGGTGAGGAAGTAGAACAAGGGGAATACATTTCAAATACTAATAAATCAAATAACATTTTCAATGATCAACTGACCCAACAGGGCATTTTTAAAACCGGATCGGAACTGAAGCGTTTGTTTGAGTAATCATTGGTATACTTTTTGTAGACAATGAACAATATTTCATTGGCATTTATAATACAAAAAATCATACGACTGCTCCCTTCTTAAAGGATCCTAAAGGTAAACAGAGTAATCGGAATGGACAGCATACATGCAGCTAAGAGTTTTATTAATATTGAATGCATAAAGACAAAATTATACATACTGCTAGTGGTAGCTGGGAGAAAAAAAAATAACAAGAATTTGAATTCATCACCCAAAGTTCCATGAGGAATTTCCAATAAATTTGAATAAAGAATACTACAATATGCAATGCTTAGCAATTCGGCTACTTATACTAGTTAAAGAATAATTCGGTAAAACCGTGATGCATTGCGTACGTAAACATTTTACGCAGTGAGTCCTGCGGAACGAAAAGTAAATTACCCAATACACAGGCAATTCATCTGCCGTATACAAACTATTATTACATTATTATTATAATATATTTTACACTTGTCCGAGAACCGACTGTGTGCCAAACAAATCATGGTACAATAATCTTTATAAAAAAGGAAAACGTTCCATGATTGGCCTGTGGGCGGTTAGCGAAAACCTAAGACAGCGGGGCGGTGGGAAAACCGCAGTCTATTGGGACCCGGTGTCCAGTTCAACGGATCATACATCCTTCGGACAGGGTCAAACGTCCAAGATGATCAATACACCTCAATACCCATTCGAGCCGGTGACCACTAACACAACCGAAAAGGTGTGGATGTGGTTCGTACGCCTCCTCAGAGTTTTGCGCAACTCCCCTAGGTTAACCAGGGGAGTTAGGGTCCCCCAACCCACTTATAGTCCCAGGTGTTGACTTTTCGTCTCTCACACCGCCGCCATGAGAAGGCAGTTGGTAGGGCTTCCTCAGCAAGGCTATTTAAGAAGCTTGGTGTACAGACTGGGATCTAGGACGCTTCGTTTGTAATGGAACCTTTCAGTAATAGTGCCTCAAGTTCAATCACAGTGTGACCTCACGATCAATTTTAGATTACCCTCTAAAATTTATCGATAAACCATCTGCATCGCAGAAAATACTAATCTTTTTTGTTCGTTACTTTTGCACATCAGCTACCGTCAATGTTGGAGAGGCGACCACTTTTTTTTAAGACTACACGATTGAGTTAGCGATGGGAAGTTAGGCATGCTACTTTTTCCGCGAACAGGACATTTACTAATCACTTCATAGAGGCATACATTGTTGCACAAACTCGTTTATTGATCACACATCTTTTTGATAAACACCATTCTGCCATGCGGGAACCACTGGATTGAGAGACCCCGAAATGTTTTAGTTTATTGAGATGAGTTATCGGCTTTGAACCATACACTTTCATTGCTCATTTCAATTGTGTGGACTTAAAACTGACAAACTAAATACACAGGCTTTCATCCCTACATGCGCAGTTTGTGAATCAAGCACCAGATAATTTTGTCCTGGACCCATTGTTTAGGGGCAGTGGTGGCCCGGGAGTAAAGTCACCAAATGAACATCCCAGAGATGTGTGTTCGAATTCCACCGGCACAAGCACCACCAATGCCTGACTTCCCTATTGTGCGTGACCTTTGATTGGCCGCCTCCTCCTACATGAAAATTGTAGCTTCGTTTATTCAATAAAAGGAAGCAACATGAAAAAAAGAAGAAGGTCTGAGTGAGTGATCCGATGCAAGTGCTTCCGATAATGCGATATTTACTAAGGCTAATAGAGCGACACCTATGTTATGCGCACCCTCATCTGCTTATAAAAACCTTTGACCTCAAGCGCGTGCGTCTTCAGACTGATAATTCGAGAAACTGCAAGATCTGAGTTTGAAATACCAAAATGACCTTATTCATAAATAAAAGAAGAATTAAATCTACCAATGCAGCAGTTTAACATAATTCCGTTTCTCATTCATCATTTCACACATGAAACGTATCCGGGGAACTAAAAGCTCGTCTGAAACTTTTGATTTTACAAAAATAAGAGGGAATACTTTGTGCTTACCTTTTTCTTCCTCTGAATAATGAAATTGAATTAAAAAAAATTCATGAATATCGATGAAAATCGATTGAAGAAACTATCAAAGTTCAAAGCAAACCAATGGACAAATCGATGTACTAGGTAGGATAGGAAATTATGAGAAAACCAACAGAATTCAGAATAGTGCCTTAGTATTGACCAAAAGAGTTGATAATAAAATGTGAGCAAGGTGTAATAATAGGATTTAACCGTCTCCCGGTCCCTCACAGGGATGCATTTTGAATTCAGAGAAATGAGAGAAACTGGTTGGTAAAATATGAGGTTTTTGGTAGGTTCCGTCCCGTCAAGTCGATCAGAGAATCGGCTGGTTAGAAAAGGATCACGCAAACCGCCTTGTTCACACATGCATGCATATTATTCGCCAACATGCAGTTCACCGCAAGTGAGAAAAGGTATAGTGTGCCACAAGATTCTGTTCACTATCAATAAATCACTCATGCATCCTCATGCATCTCTACACAGACGCGTTAAAACATCAACGAAAACACAATGATCACAAATGTATGATGCCTATTTGATGATATATATATATCTCGATAGTCATGTGTTCCTCACAGATCGCCTTGTGGGATTACACTTCCGTTGAATGTGAGTCAAACAGGATGTAGCGAAAGCGTTTCAAACGACAGCCCAAATTGTTTGACGGGGTTGCAGTGCAATTGAGTTTCATTTTGCATGCAATGCAGTAATCAATTACTCAACCGCAAAGTGTTTCGTGGTGAAATGAACGTGAAACATGTATATCACAACTTGTTCTCCTTCTTTCCACAATAAATGTATATTTTTGTAACAGAGGGTTCACTTATTTTACACTTGAACATTTAACTGCGTTTACATTGGCATCACCAGCGTATCATGTTACAAGAAATGTCATACAAACTTAATGATATCCGCAAACGCCACACGTGTGTAGCGCATTGTGCTTCAGTTATGGTGTTCCATGTACCTAAAATTTATTTTCATACTATCACCACAAATTCCCGGTACTGGTTGTTCAGATTCTAATTCGAGAAATCGATTTATGCCTGAACATTGTTCTTTCCTCCCTTATATGGCTGACCCCAAATAGATCTGTTTGATGCATTTCAGTACCCGTTCCCGGTGCATTATTATCATATTGGGATGACATAACGCGGTTTGATCCAACTACTGTACAGTACAATGAAATCGCTACTCACTACACATTTGGCTTGCCCATTGCAGAGTTGAGCATACGTTTTGAAATTACCTAACTTGCCTGTCACTTAGATCCAACTTTTAGTTATCATTGAGGTGCCTTGTATCGTGTCGAACACAAAAAACAAACTCATGCCTATGCCATTTGGCTCAAAGAACCTTCGGTTGAAATTGACCAATCGAATAAGGCAAGGAAAAGTTTTCCCAAGAAGTAGACAGAGATTACAGATGAATTGCACAGGAAGCGAACTGATTTCATTACATTGTGATTGCTACTGAGAACACCACGATGAGATCGCTTCAGAGTTGAAGCATAAGTGAGCCACTGCTTAGAAATAGACAAACAATAAAATGAATCCTACAATTAACTCACTTTTATCTAGATTGGTAACATAAATACATGGGAAACAGTTAATATGAATAGGAAACCCCGGTTAACTTATAATGATTGTGTGTCACACACAAATCTATTAAAACAATCACATTCAATGGTATGACGCATTTCATCAAAATACCTCTAGAAGGAGAGCAGATAACATCAGCTAATATCACTCCTTTTACAGATAGATAAATTCCAACAATGTTTCATGATTGTGATTAAATATTGTTGGGCAGGAAACGATCTCATCACTACCATATGTCCTTCACTTGACTATACACCATCCTCCCTGATGTAAAGGATGAGCAGAGTTCATCATATGTTAAATCCAGTTTACAATGTACTTCAGTTTAAACTTCCTCAACATTTTCCAGAAAGAAAAGAATCATCAGCGATAGAAGACTTATCCAAAAAACGAATAAGGAACTTAAATTACAGTTCAACATTTGACTCACAGTTACTTGTAAGTAGTGGTGTGTGATAATTAGTTTTATTGATTTGAGCTGAATAACAGTATTTAACGTGTGTCTCCCTTCGTTGTTGTCGGGCTACATGAACTGACTGACTATCGGTGAAGACGACACTTGAACAAACATTAATTGGCAATTTGGTTCAGCCATGGTAGGACCTGATCGGCATAGTGGTAAAGCACACGCCTTCCATGCGGTGGGTTCAGAGTTCAAATCCCCGACGCGACGGTGGATATGCGTTGGTGATGAGCTCCAATAAGAGCCAACTTCGAGTTCAATGCTTCCGAGTGTATAGTTAAATCGATGAACTGAGAATTGTCAGTGAACATGAAGTCCGAAGTCAACTCAAATCAATTAAAATTAAACTAGAGTAATTATTTTTGCAAAATTTCCATTTTGGTTCGCAACGAGTGAATAGTCGGTCTACTATGCTCAAGAACGTAAAATGAGTGAGCCTTACAAAAGGAATAGGAAAATGATTGACGATTTATTAATCTCTTTTGTGTTATTGATAACCAGGAAGATGGTGCACTTATGGTGAAACTGAAAACTGTGAATGATCAATGCTTACCGTTTTCGTCATCATCATCATCATCATCATCATCATCATCATCATCGTCGTCGTCGTCGT
Source organism: Echinostoma caproni (assembly GCA_900618425.1). Taxonomy (NCBI): domain Eukaryota; kingdom Metazoa; phylum Platyhelminthes; class Trematoda; order Plagiorchiida; family Echinostomatidae; genus Echinostoma; species Echinostoma caproni. The sequence goes on along the minus strand of UZAN01040072.1, from coordinate 68,632 downwards.
CGTCGTCATCGTCATCATCTTTTGATACATGAAATAGAACAATATAAACGTCCATGAACAGCGATCAAAACAAGTTAGAGAAAATAAACCGTCTGTTGTAAACTAGGTGACAAAACAATATGTTAGAATATGAAATTACTTGAGAAAATTCGTGGATTTACAAATGCAACCTCGGGATTTTCCAAAGTTTGTTGCAAAGTTGATGGATGTCCTTAGGGGAAGTGTTCACTATCAGGAACCGGAAGTGACACCATCTCCTTTGACAATGATTGTAACGTTTTCCCTCTGGAAGGAGTGAAAATTGGGGAACTAGTTGGAATATGTCATATACGCGCTGATTTGACCACGTCGCATCAGGGAACTTGATTACGTCACTACATACCAGCTGATACTTCATTGTTTAACAGTGCTCCCAGACACGAAGCATTTTCGCATTACGTTCTTACTACCTGATGGTTGACAAGCATGAGAATGTTGGGTGTAACAATTGAAAGCCTCAAAGGGCACATCAGTGCAACTCGCTGTTTACAAAGATACCATAACTTTTTAAATGCATAGCAGTTTGCACTGTAGGCATCGTCTATTATGCTTGCTGTGTTGGTTGGCATTTTTTCTCAATAGTGATCAAATGAGAGCGTAATTACTGAAATTTCCCCTGTCAATTTGTCTCTGTTTTATGCGTTTCTTCCTGTTTCTGGTGTGTATGAATGTGATGTGTGGGGTACCCAGTAGGAGTAGCACCTCTGTCTCACAGGACTATTGACCCTTTTGGGGTATACTCCTTTTTTTGCCTCTCACCTGTGGCTCCGAGAAGCTATTTGGATGCAATAGCAGCCACATCTCCTGGTAGAACGCTCGACAGGCGGGCCAAACCAGGTTGAGGATAACCGGGAGCTCAATTCTCGCCGTGTCGGTATCTCAAATACGTGCCAGCCGGACGAAGTAACTTTCACGACTCACCGGTCAAGGTAATGACTCCGTACTCACCACGGATGCACGGGCCTTTGTTCAGCTATAAACTGTCAATGGCGTATGACTTGCCCTCAGCAGAGTGCCACGGGCAAACATTCGCTAACCTCTTGTTGCCTTGCAGTTATCAACTGAATATGCAAAGGCTGGAGATACCACCTCGACCCAAAGCCGGGTGACGGTGGGGACGTTTCCTGAACCTAATTTCCATGAAATTCTATGGATGTCAATTGAATTTCCATGAGGCCGGATTATCCCTTGCCACGAGCCAGCCACCGTAGAGTAAAGTAACGTGAGCATGTGTAAATAACACTATTTTGTTTTTTGATTGAGTCGGATGAATAAAATTTATCCATCACACAGTTATTTGTTAAGCACTTGATGCCTGACGAAATATTGTCTTTAAGCTAAATGGCGGATATTATGCAAACTGATTGTTTTTGCTTTATTGTGATCATTTGTGAGAACACGTGGGTGAAGCTGATTTGCGAGGACTTGGTGCAAGCGAACCATTGATTAAAACATAAATAATCGGCAAACAGTCTCGTTTTCAATGTTTCCTAATCACACCAGTACAAAACAATAGAAACAATAGAGTAGTTTACAAGAAAAAAAGCGGAAATAATATCAGGTTTTCAAAACTTTGCGTCATATTTGGCCTCCAAACTGTTGAATACTTTAATTATTTCCATTTTTTCCTTGTGTATCCTTCTTTTTCACTTCACATTTTTGTATTTTCACTATGAGTTCTGAGAGATTGTTTAATAAAATAAGTAATTATTGGATTGAATCAATAGAAATGAGTACAAGAAACTCACCGCATTCTATTTTGACGAAAGGGAAAGTACACGGAAACCGTGAACATGAACAGGATTCGGAACACAATTGTGCAGTGTGAATTAGGAGTACGTAAAAACAATCACGTCCAAAGCATCTCGTATCTCATAAAGTAATAAAGCTGACGATGTAGCGGTTGTCTCGGCGAGAAATAACCAAACATCNCCACAATGCCGAGCTTTGCAAGTGGTTGGCAAACGTTTCATCAGCAAATGAGTTGATATCCTCAGTGCATGTGAGCTATCTATCAGTTAACAAAATGTGCTTAGTCAGCATGTATATTCCCCAATTAGGACTAACTGGAATTTAAGCACCTGACTGATTTCAGAAAAATGAAGGTGTTAGTTGGGCGAGGCTGTTGTGCAGTACAAATAGGATATATTGAAAGCAGCCCACGCTGATAATTATTTTTATCAACCTGCAAACTGAACTGAAAATTGATCGGCGTCCTACAACCTTCAGGTAAACTCAATTTATTTTTCTATTACACACCTAAGCATGATGAATAGCGGTCGGGGCAAACCCCACAGTTACGAGGACCTGCTGTTCAGTGGTAGAAGTTGGCATCCTAAGCCTTGGAGCTTGTAGTGATGAATGAGTTCCCGCAAGGTTAGGCAAGGTTTCCAGCCGGACAAAGGCAGAGCTGCCTACTACCAAAGTCGGATGATGATGGCGGGTTCGAACTTTGGACCATAGGGTCCAAAGCATGCCGATGACAGCGACTAAACCATTGTGCCGCCACTACCTAAATGACACAAACCTAGTTCCACACGTTTCACGAACGGTGCCCACAGTTCCGATGCACCCGCTGTAAGTATCGCAGATTAAGAGCTGATCACACGGCATAAAGAGCTAAGTTGATGTATACTTAAATTAATTAAGGTTACCCCACGTTTGACTTATATGAACAAATTAGAAACATCAACCGTCTGATATCAGATCGTTCTTTACCGAGAAAGGTGTAGGAAACAAACACAATCTCACTGGAGAGATACAAATGGATAGATATGGGTAATTTGACCAGATTAAACTCACCATCATCGTCATCTGTACAGTGTGATTGAGAAACATCAAAAGTATGGAGAACCACAACAATTTCATGAGAAACGACTCCACAGAAAATGTATTACAGAAATTGCAATCAGCTGGGATAACTCAATTGATAAAAAATGAGGTTTCGAATTGTAACACAACTGGATCATAAGTATTTCACCAGTGTGACTTCGGAAATCTATTTATGATAAAATATGCTTGCTGTTCACCACAGTTAACAACATATTGGTAAGCAGAGATATAATTTTTTCATCGGATGATCTTCAGCTGGAATGAAACTTTGTCGAAAACAAAATTTTCGCCGCCAAAAACTGTTCACTTTCCTTAATACGTCTCGCGGAATTCAGTTTCATATCGGAGCTTGGCCATTATGCGGCGAAACTTCTCCAACCTCCTCAGCGTATTATGAATACGATTTTGAATCAATTCCTTGTCCATATTTTCCAAGTATGCTATTATCAGTGTCTTTAAATTGGTAATTTGTGAGCATGAGTTTTGGGAGCTTGAAAGTATTTTGGGTCAGAATGATCCGAGGGTTTACTATCGGACTCAAAATCTGGCTGCTAGCAAGTTACATTAAAGCTTTGTTTTGCAAAATGATCGAGAACATTTAGTCAGGTGTGAGTTATGCATCCTGAAATTATTTATCTTGGTGGCAAATGTTGTTCATCAGAGAATTCTAACTAATTGCCGTTATGATGTTTAGCTCTTCAATATGCGATTAGCTTAGAATCACTTTGTTGTACACCAAGATATAAGGCCAGATTGATTGAGCTCTGGGGCAAGTTAGTACATGGATCCCTGAGTTTGCATCGCTCACTCGCCTCCTGAAGTACAGTTACTCAAAACGAATTTTACACTAGTGATATATTCACGTGTCGCAATCATCCGAATGAAATTCCTGTTCGTCGATGAAATAAACACAATTAGTCCTCGTTTTCTGAATTAGCAGCATAACTCCTTCGAAAAGTATTTCTCCCTGTAAAATTTGATAGATGTATGCGTTTCGACCTCTTCTATTTTCCCCCTCAAAGGGACGGAGAAGTGTGCCATATCCGTTAAACTCCTAGGGTCGCAAAGATCGAAACAAGCACGTTCCGGTCTTTGATTCATGATTCATAGAATGTTACGACTTGAGTAACAATCTGCTTTCTTTTATCTGTCTAAGAGGTTTTTACAGTGCGGGCTATTTATGGTTCGTAAGAATTTGTTCCCACCTCACCTGTGGGGTTTCACAATATATCTATATCGATATATATATATATATATTCCCTTGGATTCTTGTGATTTCTCATGCATTTTTGGGACTAAGACAAGTTGTTCCAATTTAACATTTTCCTCCTGTATCATCAATACCAGAAGATATATGTGGGCACAATTGATATTGACCATCAATTTCGCGTGCTCTCATTCAGCTGTAAATGCACATTTGTCTGATCTTGTGAAACAAAGAAGCATCAAACTTGAACAAACTGGTGGATAAGTGATTTGAGTGATTATTGTTTGGTTAGGGGTTGAGGTCAAGGAAGATGACAAACTTTGATATGCGGTGAACTCTCCAAAGGATGTGGTGAATGCAGTGGAGCGAGGTGGACGGGAAAGGTCATGTCATGTCATGCTATCGTCCGCAGGATCGAAATAAATGACTTGACTTGTGACCAAGTATTGCGAAAATAAATAAAATTGCACACGTGGTGCTCACCTTCACATTTGCCTGATCAATGAGATTAGACAAGGCCAAAGAACGAGAACAAAGTTATCGAAATAGACTAGGGAAACAAACGCGCATAAACCCGAACAATAAGAACTGTTCGAATAGGACATAATGTTGGTTAACTGAGGGTTATAAGAGTAGAGCTTCAGGAGTGACGTGAACAAACGCGAATGCCACGGATGCATATCTTTCCGATGAGGTGAATCTCTTATCAAAAGAACGACTATATGTCTCACGTAATGAAACTTTGCATGACCAGAATGTCAGGTGTGAAAATTGGCCATAGCAGATGCGGAACATATACCGTCCCCTGAGTGCCATCAAAATCCGGATTAGTGTGAAAGTGATCAAGTGCGGAATACTATCCCTTGCAACACGAATTCCACCACCCATCTACAAACGCGCATACAATTTGTTGAAATCCACTGTGAACGACCTGTGTTAAATAAATTAAGAATCATAATCATCTGAAACAATCACACTCAGTTCACCCTCAGTTAATCACTGATTCGTGAGAACTTCGATGCAATCAATTGTAGCTGTGAATGTATTCAAGTAACCATTTCCTTCCATGTTCAATTGTCTAATGGAAGATTGACTCAGTTTCAAATTCCACATTGTTCACTTTGCTTTATAGGGTATAAATTTAACACATTTTCCAGAACGCCGAAACGGCCCATCAGATCCATTGCGATTTGCCCTCTAGATCCGTGTGCTTTCGGTTGAACCGGTATATCATGTCCTGTAGTCATTCAATCGGTCCGCATTCCGCGCGTGAATTCATACAGTCATTCTCCCGGTGTGTTGCATCAATCGGAGATGTGGCAAAGCAAATCGATTAGGCTATTCGAAATTAAACCAAACAGTATCGATCAGAACTTCGTTCATTGTTATATTAATACTCAAGGGAAAATTGACTGAGATTTTTGGGTCGTATTGTAGAATTGTCCTATCGGAAAATTCATATAGAAAGCTGGGGAAATTGCTTGAGTTTCCTCTGATTTGCTTTGATTTTTAACGAGAATATCTTTGTATGCATTGATTGAAGCTAGTGAATAAATAATCCATGAAACGAATAAACACGGTTGACCACAATTAACTCACGGCATCCTATTTGAAGATACATGGTAAAAATTAACATGAAGGAAACGCATTTGGAAACGGTTCAGTTATAGATCAAGAGCTTCCTATCCTTTTTCTTAAGTTACGCACTTCCTCTCCTGCGAGGATGAGGTTAACGTGGATTTTGGTTGATTCTCAAGACATGTTGACAGTTTTCACCGCATTCATGGCTGCCTACACAAAATTTTCAATTGATCCGTACTGGTTTGTATACGCTCAATGCCAGTAAATGTGTGTATGTTCGTATAAACCGTAAAATTATTTCTTCGGTAAAGCGTGAAGATTTTTTTGTGAGCTTTGCTGCAATTCTCATGACCAATTGTGTCAGATCTCCACGAGATGCTCTTTCTCGCATTTATGCTTCATCGAATCCTGACTCATAGACTGTTCTTCTACACTTTCCGACTTAAAACGCTTGACGTTGGTCTAAACGTAGTGAATAAATTTGTTGTATGCTGCACTCTTCCGTACCATTCGGATTGTTTCCAGTATTTTTTCTGATCCAAAGTAACTGCGGAATTTCACTCTCATCCGGGGTTCGCCGGGTAAGGTTACAGAATATTTAAATTGTCACAAATATGCCATCGAGTCACATATACAATTCCGGTGAGTTCCATTGTCCGTTTACGCACGACTTTTTTTATCAAAAACGGATGTGGAGACAATGAATAAGTCCCTATATTTGTTGTTATTCGCCGTTACCTTGAACGGTCAAGAAACCTAATTTAGGAAAGGGTATCTGTTAAAAAAATAATTCATAATCCTCTTTCGTGCGATCAATATTAGAACAAGAACAATTAATCAAGTTGACGTTTATACTCACTTGTTTGCGTTACTGAATGATGTAAATCCGCGAATAATACAACGAAATCTCTGTGTGCATTTTTGACAATAGAGTTTGTAAAATCATCCCATAACGCACGATTTAATTTCGGCTGCTTCTCACCCTGCCCTCAGTGGTTGTTTATTTATTACTTCAGCACGAAGCTAATTGCACAGAACTGACAAGTGTGCCCCAACGTAGGAAGAAATAGGTTTTAGTAAGCGTTCTTATGTTGTGTGGTTACTTCGCGGTTGCCTTCACCAAAAGAACAGGAATAACCTCGGGGACCACAAACGAACGATGCCTTTGGCTTGAAAGCCAGAGCTGCAAGACAACAGGACGGAGAGCAGAGTCCACAGTCCATTGGGAGTCGGTGTCCAGTTCATTGGATCATACGCTTTTTGGACGAGGTCAAATGTGCAAGGTGACCAATACACCTTGGTGCCCAGTCGAGCCGGTGAACAGTGCCACAATCAGGAACATGTGGATATGTGGTTTGTGGTCTCCTATTTGTTGGTTTGGAATCAAGGAATTTAGTCAACTCCGCTAGGTGAATTGCCATTGGTCCACCAACCCGTTATAGCCCCGGATTTTGGCTTTTCGTCCTCACGCGCCACCGGAATGCAGTGACTGGAGCTTCCTAAGCAGAGGTTAGTTGAGACACTTGGTTATACAAGTGCAATGTAAGGGGACGGTGACCTTACAGAGCCCGAGATACCCACCCGGACTGTACTGAAACATTAGTTGTTTAACTAACGACAATGTGAGACGACACTGTTCGTATCAGTATCAACATGTGTTGGCACGTTTTCATAACGCGAGTAGTGTTTTAACTTCATGATTGTTATTTTTCACTTTGCCACCTTCCTTCTACAACTGATTAGGTCAATGCGTTTATGCAAAATGTTCGTAAATCAGGGACCGAGAGGAGGTGTTGCAACGGATCTCTTCTGCAACTTTCACTTGTTTGATAGATGTGTTCCATTTATCTTTCTTTGAACATACTAACAGTCGTTACGAGATAATTGGCTATCGTATAATACCAATCAACAATCAGACTTGGAACTGGTTGACAGAGGGAGTGTTTATAATATAATATAATATATCACATGTATACAATAATAAATATAACGTTAATTTGGGTCGAAGTAGTTTATATTTTCGCATTAATCACAAAGAGGAACATTGCAGAGTCGGTTCCACGATTTTAAGGTTAGGTTACTCATTGATCTATTGGCACACTGCGTCAACAATCAATGCGCTGAGGATCTACCATCTGCGTTCTGAATGTTGAAGTTGAACTAGTTTTCCGATCAAAAGCGTACGTTTTGTCAGTTATAGGAATATACAAATCAAATCCGTTCATACATGTTTTTAACTTGGAACAGGCAAACACTAACGAGGAGTCAGTGCTGTTATAGCAAGAAACGACCGACTGTGCGAAATATTCTCCTGTTTGTGAAACTAAGTATGTGTGTGCTGACGAGTAAGAAGGACCAACAAATCTAAAAGGACTGCCCAGGCAGTTATCACGAGACATTGTGCTGTAATCATAACCCCTTTACGGAGGAGATATGTTCCATTGGCCTCCACCTAAAATCTCCAAGCAAATGGTAAACTGGTGGAGGTATGCAAGTGTTTTGATGAGGTCAGGATTTCTCGTGTAACAAGAATTCTTAAGGTGAGCCAAGCTAATTCATTCATTCAGTTCACAAATATTGTGATCGGACGGATACTCATTGTCGCATTCCACAAGGCTGTAGTACTCATGTGTATAAAACCAAATTTTACCTAGACTCCAAGAATATTGGGGCACTATGGTTTTCCCTGTCCTCATCGGTAAATGTCTCCTCAGGTTTCTCTTACATGAGAATAAACAAAAACATCCACAACGAAGTCTTCCTTGTTCTACATAAATCACCTGTCCTCGTAGGAGCAAGCAAAATGGTTCAATAAATTGCTAGAATACCGTTCTTGCTGCTGGCCTCAGAAAGCGGAGATGGAACTCGATTTTGATGTTGTAATCATATGCTAGAATATCATAAAAATCTTTTTTGTTTTCTGAAAAGGGCCCCAAAAAATGCACAAAGGCTTGATCGGGTTCGTTAACTGACTAATCAGATCCCTTAGTTACAAGTAGAACCGCGATGTTTTACCAACTAACTGGTCGAGCAACTGGAGTCTTTAGTATGCCCAACGAAAATCGGCTGTGCGCGAAAGGATTACCAACACCGCACTGTTAAAAACCGGGAAAAGAAACCATCGCTTTGCAGAATCACCGCACAAATTGAAATATTGATCCTACCGAAACGAGCGACTACATTGCAAAACTCTCTGGTCTTCTAACAGGTTTCCACCAAGTGGATTCATTCAAGAAAACGTTTGATGCATAAAATAAAGCACAGGAAAAAAAACAGTTTGGGCAGAGGAATGCAAAATCTACATTCGGCTCAAATAACGTACCGCATGGTTCTTCTGCAAATAAGATAAGTTGATAGTAATTCAAACTATTGTCATTTCAATTTGAAAACGAATACCGACAAAGCAGAATGTCTCGGACAAGGTGTCCACGGTCTTAATTCCAGAATGCGATTCGTGGTACAAATGTTTGGTGGTTTACAATCACCGTGTTTACTTCTGCCTATTTCAGCGGGAATATAGACTATTCCGTTCCGCGTTAAATAACGAAGTGATGGATTCCGCTTTCATTTTGCTTCTATAACTCAACCAGTAAGGGCTAGTGGCGACCTGAACGCCTGAAGATTTGCGGATCACGTGCCTTAAACAGTCAATATTATCCAAGATGTGACGGAACCGAAAATAAATTTAGTAATTCATTCGCTAACGGAACTTCCGAGTTCGTCTTCACGCAGGTTCTTCAATATTTAAGGACCACTATGATATCGGAAGCACGCGACTTGAGTTTAGCTCTCAACAGCGCACATCTTTTATGTTCCTCGGAGTGTGAACCTCGGACCCATGGTACAGTGCTGGACGCTACCAGAAAATACCAGAGCTAAAGCGAAACTATAATTCATCTTTGTTGGATCTGCACCAATGGTGCTTTTTAGTGAGAAGTCTGACGGATGACTACGTGAACTCGGTTCGGATCATCGTATACAATTACTCACCAGACATTCTGAATTAAACCTAAATCTCATTTCCTGTCGGTTTTATTGGACCAAAAACGCTTCATTCCCGATCGGATTTAAACTAAAACTCTTCTGATTCTCATTCCCGTAGGCAAACTTGTAAAGTACTCTTGACTATTTGCATCCGGTCTACCTACTGAACTCTTCAGAGTCGGGCACATTTCATCGGTGAAAAACCGATGGTTAGATTCCTCGATTTTATTTGTATTCTTCTAACGTTGCTGTGAGTTATGTGATTTCATCCAAGGTGGACTCCATGCTTCATAAATGGGTTTGATATTATTCAGTTCTATTCTACACGCATCGCGGATAAGTTACGCAACGCAATGTTCAACTTGGAGACGGACGGCAGTCGAACGATCTGTGCGCATAAAAAGGTAGGTCGTTCAAGGCACAGACATTTATCGAATGTCAGAGATAACTTGACTCCTTTGCAAACATTTAGGTCACGTTATATTCAAACATTCTCTCAAGCGAGTAAAACCTGCGATTAACCAATACTGTGAAAACTAGCGAAATATTTCAGTGAACACCAAAATAAAGTGACATCCGGGAACTTCAAATAATAATGCCACTGAATGTGGTTGAATTTGAACAGCGTACGCACCTGTTTCGCAAACTGGATTGTGAGTATCGAGGAGTAGCGTGATCACAAAATAGAGAATTAGATGTGTCCACACATAACATCAACTACAGTATAAATTTATTTCCTTTTGGCAGCATCTTTAGGTACTACTTAGTCAATACCTAAATGTCATTTCGTCTCAGCACTTCTGAAACCGTCGTAGGCGATGCTTAGTTGGGCGAGCTCGCAGGTTATCTGGTTTATCAAACTACATATTTTGAACGTGGTGCTCTTCAGTGGATCTATTCTTTCGTTCATCCAATCCGGATGAGGCATGGCTGTCCTGGTTGTAGAAATATAAATTGTCTTCAGTTTCGGCTGGTAGTAAGATGACACTAGTAGAAATTCGCATGAGAAACATCTGACAGTTGTTATTCAAGCTTGAAATGTATGAAATTGTCCACGTAATTTGATTCCAATTTCATGTACATGTTTTAATTTTTGATGAAAACATTGTGAAACGCGCTTTTTAAACTGAATTACATTTGAATTGACCAATTCAATTACCGCGTGCAAAGCAATAAACAATCTCCTCTCTTAGAAGTCCTGTGCTATGAAGAATCATACAAAATTCCATTAAATGAATTGAGTATAATATTTCCACATTAAGCATCGAAGGATTCAAATGTTTCCCCTGACACGGTTGGTAACTGAGATGGAAAATTTCTCTGAGTTGCTGGGTTTCACTTATTCCACTTTGGGCTGACATGAGTTCTGTCAATGAAGCAAATGAACAAGATTTGTGTTAGGCACCATGGCATTCAGGTTTGAACGCTATCTGCTTCAATTTGAGGGATTCTGAAAGCCACAACCGCTCTTGTGCGTATTTGGAGTGTTCAGAATGTGAGCTGAGGTATCAGTGTTACTTACACTGAGGTGATTGGATTATAGGTGCTGCTCAATTCTTGTTCCAGACATCAATTCAATAATGTTATGTGCGGTTTCGGCGACGCTTTCACAAGTCCATCTAGTATAATACTAAATTTCAAAGAGAGTGAATTAGTTAAATGCACTTTTTGAAAGATTCTGGTGAGTGCTAGGTTAAATGTTAGGATGCATGAATCGCTGCATCGTCATCCCTGTACTAGCTGAAACATTTGTAAACTTTGGAGCCCCGGATTCGCATACCCCTGATATGCCGAACATCAGAATATCAGCTATTCTAACTAATCACCACTATTTGTATGAACTAACAGCTACGCAGTTCAGATACTCAAAGTAATTATTCATCATTCTCTGTAGTAGTACCACTAAAGGAATCACTAAAGAACGTGTATTGTGCGTCCGGTAAGAATAGGGTAACTGAATTTTGGGATCTGATGTGATTTATTTGGATTTTTATTCAAAATCCTCATTAGGTTATCGTCATCAGTCTGAAAGCTGAATCGATCACCTCACACATGATCGTATGTTTACACCGCTTTTGATAAGCCCACTGATCCTACACCACGGTGAATATCATAGTCCGTTTCGATACACAGTTTATCAGCCAGTACCTTGTCGCTTCTCATTCGTTTCAACTTTTCCCACTCTTAAAGGACTCTGTTCACCCACTCGCACGCTCTCATCGGATATGTTTCTACAATTTACGCAACATGCTTCTGCTCAAGCAGTTATGAGGCAATCTATCTCTTGTGCTACTCCGGTTAATGAATATTGTTCAGCAATGTGATGCAGGTAACTCTATTTCGTACAGTCAAAGCTCACTGGGTATCCTTAATGTCGGACACTCAAAAAATTATCGATTATCGGTTGTGCTAAATGGATTGCAAACAGTTCCATTTTTCTAGCTGTCGCGTTTGATCGATGGTTGGAAAAACCCGATCGACCCTGGGTATGTGCTGATTAAAACAAAGAAGGAACTCCTTGGGGTTCCAGTGGAGTTCTCAGCGTTTTACCGACTCCTTTTCATGACCACCTATACGGTTCTGTCTTTACCAGGGTAGTTCGCATTCAGTGAAGTTACTCGTTCAGTTTATGGATGAGAGCTGTTAAAAAAGCTTCACCAGATAATTCCAAATCTATTTATTCTTCAGGTCTCCGCTAAAATGGTACGTAGAGAAATTTGTACCAATAACTTAAGTGATAGTAAAAAAGAGGAAATTATTGCCACGGGAGTGGTCCCGAAGTAGATGTGCTGCCTGCATCTCTCCGTTGAGTAAACTTCCTAAACAATTTATCTTATCCAAGCACAATGTATCCCAGTAGATTCCTGCAGGCCGACTGAGGTAGATCACAAGTGGACAAACATCTTAATGAGCCTGGAACATATACCAGGTGATACATTTTCTCGCCAACTCCTTTGTCTCATAGTTTTATGGGTGTCAAATCCTCTTACGTAATCGATGATTCTCTTCTTTCATAACAGAGCAGTTGGTTCATCGGGGAATAATATCTTGTCGCTTCATCTAAGTACCTTTCAAAGGACCCATATTCCAGTCATCAATTCTTATGTCTGTCACATCAACTAAACTCTGCCACAGGAAATAAGATCTCTGTTGGAATTCGTCCGCGAGTATTATGAAAATCGGGTTTTATCACCCCTGGATTAAACGCGACAGCTGTAAACAACGATATGATTGCAGTGCATTTGGCACCACTTTATGTTGATTCCATCGCAAAGCGCCCAGTTTTCAAAATGTCTATTGAACCTCGAATGTACGCAGCGGAATTACTTGCATTACATTCTTAGACGATATTTACCAACACAATTTTCATAAACGCTACAAAGTGATGTAATTTAGTTCGTGGAAAATGTTTGATGAGAGCATGGGAACAGGTCAGAAGTAAGTTATCTGAGCCGAGACTGTATGACTGAGAGAGAAACCAAGATCTTGGTGCTTATCTGAGTATCAATCAACGATATTTCCTTCACCCCCCCACACCGTATACACCATACACCACCATACCATACACCATACCATATACCATACCGTACTATACCATACCACCATACCATACCCCACACCATACCATACACCCATACCATATCCCATACCGTACTATACCATACCGTACTATACCATACCACCATACCATACCCCACACCATACCATACACCCATACCATATCCCATACCGTACTATACCATACCACCATACCATACCCCACACCATACCATATCATACACCCATACCATATCCCATACCGTACTATACCATACCACCATACCATACCCCACACCATACCATACCATACACCCATACCATACCATACACCGTATACGATTGCCGAATCCATTTTGGAAAATGTAAGAACCGAGTGATGATGAATCGTTTCGTCTGCAATCCTTTTCATGTCCTTGCATGTTCCGCAAATTTATTAAATGCTGATAGACAACGAATGGGATTCGTTCAAGATAACAGGCGTTCAACAAAATAACTTGGGGAATATCCAAAATGTGCTCCATAAATCACGAACCACGTACCGCCTGTTTTGATTTCGATTGAAAAGAATTTAACAGTGAAAGAAATTAATTACAATTCATTTTGAAAGTGGAAACTGGCATCTGACAATATTTCAGATGGAGGCATGCACGGTTATCATTCGTGAATAGCGATGTATTGTTACGTCTTTTGGCGGTTTAGAATCACTGTATTACCTTCAATCTACTTCAGCATGTTCATCGCGGCTTGCCATATTACGTAGTGTCAAATCCAGCTTCCATATGTCCCCTGGTAATCAGCCGGCTATGTGCACTAGTGAACTAAATGCCTTTAAATTAACGGATCACGTGCAATAAATAATTGCTATTTTCCACGAGTTATATCCCATTGTTTGCCCAGCATCATATAGACCAACAGACAAGTTGAACTAGTTCATTCCTTACCAAAATACGCGGGAAGATTATTTCACTTGTGAATTGTACTTGTTGTGCAGCATTTGAGGATTTTAACGTCGGACGTTATCATTGTTAAATTACTCCAGGAAGTAAGCGTTTTATCTTTTACGGTATTCGTTTAGACGAACCCTGATCATTGCAATAACTTCACTATTGCTGCCTGGCTAACCTCCTCTCACTATACTCATTCTTTTCTAAAAAAATCTTATTTTCATGAATTTCATGAAAATGACAAGGAATGAAAGAAACTGGGTGTTCGTTGAAAATAACTCATTCCATTAGTGTGTCTGTTCGTTTCTCTAAGACTTAACTTTCAAGATCTAATCGGAAAAAGTGTATATTCCAGGCCTAATAAAGTCAATCTGCATGAAAGGATTATACATCACGTAATGGATACTGATGTAAAACAGCTTTGTTGTTTCGGTAATTATCGCTCCAATGTTCTTTTTCCTTCTTCCGGACGTCATCGAATTCACATACAATCCCAGATGATTTAGGTCAACAATAGAACTTATTGCCTCAAGTACACTGCGAAGAAATACTAGCAAACTGTTTAGGGCTAGTTGTGTCTTATCCTCAGTATGAATTCATAGGACCGTACAAGGGGATCAAATACGGAAATTCACAAGCGGAACGCATTTATTCTAATCACACTTCATTGTTCTATAACAAGATATAACACAGTGAGTATTTGCGAGTTTGTTGTGGGCAATACGCTTCAACCATTCCTGGACACGCCTCCATGGTTATGACTCCGTTGGAAACATTACAACTCGACAATCTCGTTCATCATACTCCTTGGTTTCCCTCTACTAAAAGTGTGGTTGCTTAGTCTGCACTTCATATAAAAGCGTCTGTCATGTATTGTAATTCTACACACTAAATTATTCACGTGCACAGTTCTCTATCCTATCTCTGAGATTAGGATGACTTCTGTGAAATTCAGCTATATACTGATGGTGTACATAGATAGCTTTAATTCAACATTTGAGACAGCTTTTGAACACTGTGGGAGTCGTTTTCTACCTGCATCTTTTTCCCCCATCCCTGCTACCTCGCCTACCAGATGTCTTGCAAACACGAAAAAGATTTTGTCAATCTATCGCATCGGTATACTGTAGGAATTGTGTCTCTGACAATAGTTCTGATCCCTTATTATTAAAGGTTCAACCCTCTCGTTTCTCGTTGAAGCCTGATAAGCCCTGTTTGCTTGATGTTATGGCCTCAAACATCAAATCTTTCTTATGATTTAGTGTTTAACAAATGAAGCTATGATATTTTGCAGGTTTTTGCCACTTTGCTTTATTTTCAGTTTCTGGGACCGCTAGACACGCTATCTAACTTCGCTTGAAAATCCGATAAGTATATTGCAGTCAGTCCCCTTTCGAAATCCATGAACAACGAACTTCATAGGGGCAATATTACATATTGTTGATCTCCGTTCGGGAGACGTGGAAAGCCTCGCCCGGTAATATGTTAGCATATCCTCCAACATCGCTCCACTGCTTTGGGTATACAGGGATTGGAATTAAGTTTCTCTAACATCGGCACTGCATTTCCTGTCACGTTAAAGTTAAGCGGTGNTGTCTATTATCAACCAGGTTATTAATCCTGCGGACATTGAAAATCTAATCAGTGGAATTCTACTGACTCTTGCGACTGAAACACAATTTCTCCTTTAGTTGTGACAGCATGTTTTGTTCGTATAATCAGGTACTGTTTGGAATTTCAATCGGTTTTCCCAATTCCTGGTAAGTGGCTTTAATCACCCTAGTACTGACGATAAGCTCTTAAAATAATTTATTCTTTTCCGTGCAACTCGGACGTTTTGAAGATGTTTGAAAGGCTTCTCCTTGAATTGGGGTTCACGCACTGTTTGTCGATGAATGAGCTTTGGTTTATACCGTTCACCGACTTACGCTGGATGCTCACGCTTCTCTATTACACCGTAATAATACACATATTTCATAGAAGATCATGGCATTTTGCGTATGGTTCCTGTATGAAATTGATGGATTCACTACGACTGATAGCCAATTACTGCACAATGATCTATCCTTTGCTAAAGTTGAACTCCCAACAAC
This sequence comes from Echinostoma caproni, assembly GCA_900618425.1. NCBI lineage: Eukaryota > Metazoa > Platyhelminthes > Trematoda > Plagiorchiida > Echinostomatidae > Echinostoma > Echinostoma caproni. Next base: position 52,412 of record UZAN01040072.1, on the reverse strand, counting down.
TGAAGGACTGACCAGATATTACTCAAACTACCAGCAGTTCAGATGTTCGAATAACCACAAATGTTCGCCACTGCTCCCTATACAGGGTGTATTACAAGGCGTTATTTTTAAATTCGCATTCATTCTTTCTTTCCACATTTTTTTGAGTGCTAACGAAAATATTTCATTTCCTATTGAAAACGCGTACGATGCAGTGTTTGAATTACTGTAACCCATTCCGTTATCTTGGTTTATTCGACAAGCTTGTGTAAGAAAATGTGCGCATTTGTCTTAGCCAAGCGAAATTCGCGTGAATTCCCATAGAATTATCACTTCTAATCTTTTAAAGTAGGGCAATAACGATAAACCATTCAATGATGTTCACAGCTCACTCATCCATAAGAACCAGATACATCTGTCCGATATTGTCCAAATATTTCAACCATAACACCTTTTGGTCTCAGTTTGTTGCGAATGAGATCCCAGAAGTTTTGATTCAAGTGGAGTATCCGACTAAGACTCGTTATCGTTTGATCCGTTTTGTTTTCAATTGCTTTGTGTCCCACTGGTTTCATGTATTTGTTATATTCCTGTCTCTTGATAGCCCATGACTGTATATCGCAATGCCGTATATCTCAGAAAAGCGTGGCACAGTATGCTTCACCCCCTCTGTTATAAGCTGTAAAACGTTGATCTACTAGGTTTAATCTGTCCGCTTCACTCCTCTAACTGTTAACGTTACGCAATGCATCGTACACCAATTTTGGTGGTGCACACGAAAAGACAAGCACCCAGGCATACACGCTTCTGCTATTGCATGTTCAGTGAGATTTCTCTCAAACTCAAAGATTTGTACCATAATATTCAGCGGAAGCCTACACGTCCACTGACATTGCGCTGATCACAGCGAATTCCTATGCTTTGTACAATAATCGTAGCCATATTCGCTAGGCATTTCGTCTTACCGAGTGACTAGGATGCGGTATAATTCTTTGGGAGATGAATTCAAACACTCGTTAATAAAATTGATGAAACGGTTTATTTTGACCAATATGAGAGGAATATTTTTTACAGAAATTGGTCCTGAAGGTGTCGTATCAACATAGATAGAGAATGCCCAAATAGAAGGTTTGGGTCTACCAGAGTCGAAGGAGCATACTCACCTGGATCAGGTGCTGAGTGAAAGAGATCGATTGGTCACCAACTCTAAAAACCGTGCGCAATTATAACAATCGAATTTCGTTGATATTGACGGCTACATCAGGAATATCTACCACGACTTATTAGAGGGCCTGAGAATTTACCTTATTTATGTGGGAAGTTTCGTCGTGAAGGTAGCACACGTGACGTAAGATAGACAGCTACCTGCTTGAGTTTCATGTTTATGGGCGATTCTCCCTTGTCGGGCAAAAGGAAATCGATCCCTCAAAGCTACTTTGCGGATAAAACCGTGATGTATGCGATGTAGCATCCTACATCCCAGTTCGCTTTTCAGTAACAATCTAATAGTCGAACACGAGCACTGCACACACTGGTTTTTGCACACAACTTAGAGTATACCTTTATCAATGCGACCTTATGCGATGGAAAAATTATTTCGAACCACCAAGAATCATTAATTATTAGAACTTCCGTTCAGTGGCAATCAACTAATTCGTATCAAAAGTTACATTGGCTTCGTTGGCTATTTATAAAATAAATCGCGGGGTTTTTAATATTATAGTATAGTGAAAAGAAACGGTAAACTAACTTACTGCATGGGTATTCTTTAATGAGAAAGGTTCAAAGGAAGTATGAACATGTTATTATTGTAAAAATAGAACACAGATTGAAAACTCGACGCTTTGTTTTATTTACACAAAAGATATCGCTTAATTTCGGTACACAGGAAAACCACCGAAGTTTACCTCATCTCACCTTAGTAGCCCCAGTGGTGCTGCTTGGCGGCTTTGCACAAAAATGTCTTCAAAAAGCACTATCAGATTTGATAAAACTCCAACAAATTGAGTTTTAAATAGCCCGTGCTGGGGAAGCCCTGCTCGCTGCCTTCACGTAGTGGAGGGTTTGTCCATTAAAATGAGGGGACAAAAAGTCGACATCCGAGGTTATAGTCAGGTTGATGGAACAATGATATTCCACCTAGCAGAGTTAATCAAAAACTCTGATTCCAAATCGTCAAAGAGGAGGCGCAAAAATCACACATCGTCCCGTTTGTTGCAATGATCATCGGCTCGATTGGACATCGAGATGTATTGGGCACCTTGAACGTTTGAACTCGTTCAGTGAGCGTTGATCTGATAAACTGGACAATGGATTGCGTTTTTCGCACACTGCCCCGCTGCCTTGCGAGTCAGGCTTTCACTATCCTAAAGTCCCAATTGTGGATTCCCCAAGAAAATTCCCTTGCCCTGACCTGGGCAGCCGTGCAGTATTCAGCCCCTAAGTAAGTCATGGAACGCTTTTCTTACTCTCTAAGATTATTGTGTTATGATTTGTTTGACACACGGTATGGTGTCTAAACTTGTGATATATATATATATATATATATAGTAGTTAATGATTACGTCTGCAGTCAACTTATCTGTCCATGCGCTCTGAGTAGATCAAATTACTCCAATGCGACTTGGGTAAAATGTCGATTAAAATCTGAAGGGTTAGTTTCCAAAATCATTCTTCTGGGTAGTTCCATTACAGCATTTTCTTACAGACGAAATGGTCCACAGTTGGGTGTTCACCGACCGGTGGGAACTATTTCTAATTGCAAGTAATATACTTGTATTTAGTAGGCGAGCTAGGGAGAACATCGAATATCTTTAGCCCAGAGGTATTAAACAAAATGGTTTTATAGACAGAAGAATACAGCAGCATATTATCCAAACAGTCAAACGCAGTTCGATTAAACTACACGGGGTTGGAATGTAATTCTCACCTGTTTCCGGTTCTAGATGATAAACATCGGGAGATAGTTTATTCAAAAGGCTAAGCTTGATTTCGTCTACACGTTCCAGTTACCATTCATCTCATTTGACAGCCGATTTTCATGTGTCAACCAGTTAGTTGAATTATTTTTCAACTGCAAACAAATCGCACCCACATAAACTCGTGACACCAGCTATTCATGACGTAATTGATCATCGTTTCTAACTCCAGTGTTCACTACTTCTCTTAATTTCGTTCCTGATCCCAAGGGACATATCTGGCCTCGAACTATCTCCTTCGATCGAACGATCAAAATTCTGATTTGATCCATTTCGGCTTCGAGCATCCATGTCATACATATGCCGAAGGTCGGTTATGAAATCCACTCAGTCTACTTTAACCACGCGAGCACAACAAGGAATCCAAAGCTGATCATCATACACTTGATGTTCTGAAAATATTTTCATGCATTGACACCGTGGATAAAACATCTGTGGAACAGGTCGGGTTTACTTACCATATGTATGAGTGAAACGATTGTATATCGTCTCAAGGAACAAAAAAATCTGTAACAAGCTGAGTTGACTACGAATGTAAGCTGCTCCTCATTGACTACCATACTAAATGGATGGGGATTGCGCTTGTGTTCCTTTTAGCGTAAATACCAAGTTCATATAGATTTCATGTATCAAATTTGATATTTGTTCCAGATTTCTGATGGATTATCTATATCGAAACAACAGTTCCTCCTACAAATCATGTAGGTACAAAACAGTCCCACCTGTCCAAGCAGGTGCACACAAGGTTGTCTTTGCTACTTTTATTCCGTTATTCTTCACAAGGGGAAACAATATTTGGTGGGTAACTCTAAAAGGGGCAGACCACCGGAGGTAGTCTGTAACAGTGTTTGTCCAGCACCGAAATAGAAATGATTTCGATGTTCTGTTATTGGCTAAAAAAACATTCATTTGAATAAACCTTGATATAATCAATTTCAGCGCTTCATTATGGCGTCCATTTTCAAGGGTTATTCAAATGAAATTTGGACCTTTTTATGCTAGGCGTTTCCAGCTGATTTGAAGAGGTGTTTAATGTGTTTCACTACTATTTACTTTTCGTGGTGACACTGTTGAATTGCCTATTGAACAGTCAAACATGTGCTAGTCTGATTGATTGATGATTTGTGATTTATGATCATCCCAGCAAGACTGAAATTTGTGTCGGTGTGATACATTGCATGTGTTGTGTTTTTGCGAAACCCACTGGATGGATTTTGAATGAAACCACATTAGGAAGTACGATGAAAATATCAAATTAGAAATAATGGTATATAAGAAACATACTAACCTGGGTCTGGTCAAAATGGAAGAAATCGAACAATAACGTGATCAGAACGTCGTATAAGTTTACGGTAATTCAGCATATGGAAATCCCTAGCCACTGACAGCTACTTCGAGGATATCTAAGGCTATCTGTCTTGATTTAACTTAAGTTACAGTGATTATATTTATTTTAGACGATATCACTACCTGCAAACCGTGTTCCATGAGACAGTTTATACTCTCGTTGAATGCCAATGTCACCACTCCAAATAGACATGTGATTTCGGGCGGGACAAAGGCCTTATGAGAAAAGTCTCTTTACTCTTCAACTGAAAATAGTAGACAGATAGAATTTTGATGAAGCGTAATTCTTGCACTAATTCGTTGACCGGATTAAGATATGCGTTTAGTAGTAGTAGTAGTAGTAGTAGTAGTAGTAGTAGTAGTAGTAGTAGTAGTAATAGTTGTAGTAGTAGAAGTAGTAGTAGAGGCACGCAAGTCCAATTGGATGTTTGAAACCCGCCTGGGTTTCTTCTGTGCACATAATGTTCAATTGATTCAAGTCTCGAGCAATCGAAATGNGAGTCCGACAAGCTGGTAAGATAGTGAATGCCGTTGTGGTTCACTTCGTATACCGGGAAGCATGAGTATGGAGGAGATCGGTTAAGGAATTTTATGAGGATAGGGGTAGCTGAGTGTTACGGGATAAAGGCTGTTATCATCGCACAGAGAGTACCGTTCAAATGTGTCGACTGCACTTTATGGTAGGAAAACTATCCTTGTGACCATCCTAAAATTGATTGATTTGACTAACTACCCTTCGGACTTCAGCCTCACGCACAATCCCCAGTTCATCGATTCAACCATAGCGTCGGAAACACTAAACTCGAGTTGCGCTCGTAACCTGCATGGAAGTCCTGAACTGAGGATTGTGCGTGAAGGTGAAGTCCGAAGGATAGTCAGTCAAATCAATCAATATCAATTGTCGCACACACATACACACTACTCACAAGTAACTTTCAGTCAAATGCAAACATCCTAAAGTTATTGATTTCAGTCATCATTGCCATGACACCGGACAGTTTTCTTCGAAATAAAGGAATTATCGTGTGATTGCCATTGCGAGTAGAATACGAATAACTTACTATACGGACATTCTTCATTAGGAAATTGCAGGCATGTGGGAAAAATGTCATTTCGGATTAGATGAAGTTCAACATAAGAATCTGGTCAGTTATGTATTTACATGTTCTACTTGTGTTGTATATCAGTGCGTGAAACAATGGTGATTTAGCTTCCCCATGGTTGTTTGATACTTTAAAATCCTCATGATAGCACTTTATTACGTCAGGCATCCAATTATTGATCAAAGCGATAATCTGTTTAATTTTTGTCACTGTATCGTCTCAAACAATTCAGTCTGAAAGTGCAACACCCAGCAATACTACTTGACCTGTGAGATATGAAGTCTATAGAGAATCTAGTTTGTGCTAGGTTTCATTGGTTGCTCGGCATCACTTGATTCTGAAAGCAATACTTACTTGAAAGAAAACCAAAGACATCTCATTCAATAACTGCGTCTCATATAACTGCATCTATTTTGCATTTAATTTACACAAAGATTCAGATTTTTTCTTTTTTAAGTACACATCGATTCTGTTTTCCTATCTAAAATCCTCAATCGTTTAAATGCTAATTTATCGCCTGTATTAATTGAATAAAATATATATTTGCGTCAATCACCACAAGATGATAATCATCCTCTAACAAATTTAGGTATCCGAGCCACAAATTTAGACATATATTTCCAATTGGCTGGTCAGTGTATTCAATCTGCCTTTTATAAAACACGGTTTTGTGTAAGAACTTTTGATCGAGCATTGTATGGATGTTTCTCTACGCAATTCACCAGAGCTAAGCACGGTCTCTTCAATCAAATTCGTCATCGCAAAATTGGTGTCAGACAGTGTTATCCAATGCAGCTCAACAGACTGCAAGACATGACCGGTCACACCGACCTTTCTGTATTTCGCAATTCCAAACCCTTCTGTAATGTTTTATGACCAATAAATATGCTGCCTAAGGAATCGTCATGCTATCTGTTGCGCCTTTGCTAATATATACAGCCGCCGCTCATCAAATTCCAATGACGTTTGAAGCATACTGAAATTTGCCTTGAAGTTTTATGGATTTCTGCAGCGGACACCTCATATCCTAAACAGTATCTTCTGTTGAAGGGACTTCCATTCCCAATGCACATGTACACATTTATAAGGATTCTCTATATATACTTCAGCAATGATAATCGCTAGCTCAAATGTGTGCACGCTTAGACACAGGTTGAAAATAAGGTGGTATTGAGGCCCCATAAACTCCGACTCAGATTTCTGACATCCGATTCCAGCCGACCAACAGTCACGAATATATACGTTACGATGCATGGCGCCCGTAATACCGTAACTTCATTCCACGTCATACCAAATGAAATCAACATGAATACGACCAACGCCATTGTTTTAGTTACTACTGCATAAATCATTCGACAATTAACCCGGACAAATCCTAGCAATTACTGAGATTGCGTTGTCGCTGCGTCGGTAAACGTTTCCTTGAACCGTTTGGAATTTCAACCATTGTCTTTTACTCCACAGTCTTCCCGTATACTGAAGATTTGGTGCACTGAAATCAGTAATAAAAAACCTGCCTAAACATTCCGACCTAGTGACGGCAACTCAGTTGATTTGTAGGCTGTTTGGAATGATCCTACTAAAACATCATTCTCCATCATTTGCTGCTGGAGAAACTTTATGCCAATCTTTGAGTTTTGCCTCTTTTCATGCGCAAGCAAAATCCTGCTCAATACTTTTTCGACTAACCCCAAGTAGTCCCCCACTAGCCAGCAACTTACACGCTACAAGTATGCGCACGTAATCGCCGTTGCCCACAACACAAGGGCCATATCGAAGCATCATTTTATCTGCACGTTTTGCTCCCGATTACATTTTACCCATCCACATAAGCAATACTCTGCTGCTTATATTAAGCACATAGAGGATACAGTAGTTCATTTATACTTTCCCAATCTGTCATCCGTAACTATTCTGCAAACTGGTCGGTTGGCAGTTATGGAGTAGTCTCAAGATAAGGAACCTTCAAGTGAACCCTGAAAAGTGTTATCATGTTGCACAATGAATGCCTGGATTAGCCCATTCGTTATTGTTTATGCCACTATGCACTGTTGACTATCTGGGGATGTGGATTTCACCTGTTGGGAGACCGTTGATTTTCCACCAATTGAATGCAATGCATGCGATAGAAATGTTTCCATTCTATCTCGTCCGTTTACAGGTGTGAAAAACGATGAAGCCTCAGAGGATTCTCATGTTTCATTGAATTACAATGACCCGATGAACTGAAAAGATTTTTCTGTTGCTTTGCCGATATATGATCAATAACTCCTTCTGGTCCCTAACGTGTTTCAGGAATTCTCGGTACCATGGGTTGCTGTTTCACATCTTCGGTAAATTTTTATTCCCATTCAATTTAACAGGAATTTTATGTTTATGTCTCCAGCCCGGCTGCCTCGAGGGGTAACTATTATCATCGTTGTTTATATACTCATAAGCCCTGAAGACCTATATCGGTCCCTCAAATTTCTTTCGCCTAACAGCCAAGTCCGACCTGTACACCCAGTGCAATATTTAAATCCTACCCCATATAAATCTGCTCAAACATTCTCCCAGAAGATTTCATATGACTGGGCTCATCATTCCTAGTCTAGACTGATTCATTTTCTTACTCCCTAATCCACACGCTCTCCATTTGAAATATAGACAGATATACGCTAATGTTTACATGTGTTATGTGGTTCCCCATTCTTTACAAACTCAAGGACATGTACTTGATCTGTGCAGGATAATCACCCAAACGGCTCCTCATTGCTGTGGAATTTCACCGATATTCCGTTGTGTTTGCATATTCACTTTTGTTCACTCTGTGAATAATTGTGCTAATGATTTCGAAGACCAATCCGATGACAAGCAATACGATTTTACGGCATATTCAGTCAAGAATCAGGCTTCCTCATCCTAAACTACAAGATTTCACGCTTATGGAGTGCAACGCTATAGGATACGATATATGGTAGCACGTCAATACCGTATTGGGGATTCCAACCACGGAACATATGTTAGAATTTGATACATTGAAATGTTGGAACATGAAGTGGGTGGTAGAATTACACAACTCTGAATATCTAACTATAACTCAGCAACCGATCTCTCACTGCTCCACTTCAAATCATTGTTCTGGTTAGTACCGTCAATTCTTTTAAATGTTCACCGCCAGGCGAATGGTATGGAATAGAAGTTAAATCCTTCATATCCGTTCCGTTCTAAAAACTGACCTTCACCGAGTGACTTTGTGCAGAATATTATGGCTTGTTCTAACTTTATACGGAAAAAGATACGTCTATTTTGGGTCCACTCATGAAGGGAAGTGAGAGGTCTTGACGTAGAACTACATTAATACAGGGTTAGAGTTTTTTCAATCGCAACTCTCGGTGTAAATTCCCATTTGATCCTTCACACATTCACGTTCAAATTTTTGGTGCCCGTAGATTCTTCCGACTGGGTAGCAAACAGTTCTAACCATAACCTCACTCCGATGTGCTGTGACCAAGATTGTAAGAATGCTGAGTTTTGAAAGCTCAAAACATCTAGAGAAAATGCGTTAGGGGCACAGAATTAGAGCAGCATGTTTCGGAAGGATTGAATAACATTTCGGCCTCAAGAAAAAAATGCTAACCTGTCTCTTGTTCTGAATGAGAAACATCGGGGAGGAGAAAGGCAGTCAGATTTGGGCGTTTTATTCGGTGCTCACATAGGTGCCTATGAAGGTGCGACCGATTGCATGATCATCATGAACTTGATTTTGTGCAAATTTCATCATGTATTGACGTTGTTTATATTAAAACTGTTAATGAGACCCGGGTGAACTAGGTTATTCGCAGACTGATTAACATGTGTTTGATGGAAATGATCGAGATGTGGCCTCAATGAAAAATTTGAAATAAGTTGAATAGACTAAAAAGGTGATCTCATCCACTTTCAATGTCATAAGGGAGGTATGACGGTTGTGCCTGTGTTTAAGGCGTAAATTCTGAGGGTAGAGTGCAACTGAAAGAAAATCATTTCCCGAACAGGGTTTAAATGTAATTGTTGCTATCATTTAGTTGACGTGTTTCAAGGGCTGCATTCCATAATGGTTTCTTCAGAAGAAGTGATGAATTTTGAGCGGCTGGGGAGTATTTAATACGAAACTTTAACAAAATTTGCTTTTAAACAAAATTGATGAAATTTGGAGTTCCAACTAACGTGGTTCTTCAGCTGCAAGGAAGAAAACGAGCAATGTTCTGATGAGTAAAACGTGGTGCATGACGCAACTAATACCCCAGTTAAACACGTTTAATATTCTGATCCGAAAATAAATGGAACAAATGTTTGGCTTTATTTATCGAATTTTTGATTTTCTATGGAAGAGACCGAGAAGAATCGAATTAAGAATGTGAAAGCATTTCTTGAGGGTTTCATGCAAGGAGATGCCGCTTGTTTTGTGCGCGCTACGCACCGGATGTGCATAACGCATTGCATAACGCAATGCATAACAAATGACGACGGCTTTTCAGGAAAAAATAATGTTCACTCCCATCTTACGGATATGTCGTCATATCTGGTACTAAAATTCGTGATTATACAAGCCAACGAATGAGGTTAAAATGTTGGATTCATAGAACTAAAGTAATGAAGGAATGATTCGTCTTCATAGTGTCAAATCCAAATGACGTTCGGGGTGCATCAAAATCGGTGCGCCATATGATATCTTTTATACAAATCGAAATTTTGAAAACAGCGATGTCGGTACAGGTGAAAATAAGCCGACGCCCTAGTAACCCTTATCAAGACAATTTTAAATTGATTGTAAAATTCACCTGATAAAGGTTACCCACAGTAACCGAAACATCGGCTTATTTTCATCTCTACCGACGTCGTTGTTTTCAAAATTGCAACTTATATAAGAATGATGCGTCTGTTCAAAATAATTTTTACCCAACTCCTGTAATGCTTAGGACGCAACCAGCATTTATGTGTGGTCGATGATATTAATTATCAAGTGCGGTTCATTTCAGGACAGAGAAAAATAAACGTTTGAAGAATGCATATATTGAGGTGATACGTAACAACGGTAGCTGGCCATGAAAAAAATAAATTGCCGGCTGTTTTCGCAACTGTATAGCGAAGGTTGACCAAAACAACTTACTGCACGGGTATTCTTCAGTGATACAGGGAATGATACCAATATGGTTTTAGATGAAATAAAAACCAAATAATCAACGGTCAAATTTATTCGGATAGACATGTTTCGTTAAAGTGTTCATGTGGCAGAGTAAAATCATCGCTGTTATTTTTGTCGGTTTACCATTCCTCCTCTTCTTCCACCCCCTCCTCCTCATCTCCATCATCATTATTTAATTATTATTAAAATTATTATCATCAACGCATTATCGTCACGCTCGCGGATTGGATGAATGCAACCAACCAATCAGCCAATTGTTGTTCGATCGATCAAGGTTGCAATCTGATTAGTGTGTCACTGTGTGGTTCTCGTATGCTTGATGCTTCTTATATATTTGCGTACCGAAAAGTAAACGGAAAATTTCCTTCTGACTGTTGGCTCAAATCGTGTTCTGTCTCCGCGGTGTTGTTATGGGATTGAGCAAGAGGCGCTAGTCTGACTTGTACGTACACTTACATCAAATGTAACGGGTTTGAATCGATCAAATTAGATCTATTTCGAATTTATCGCGTCGGAACATCTACTCAATGGTCTTATTTCTGTAATGGTTTGCATAACGGTGGACTCCACACAAACCACAAGCCACTTTGGACAAAACCAATCGTGTGATCAACTTATAATTAATATCAGTAGAACAGAGCACAATAAGCTATACGAATGTTGTAGAGGAAGATTGTGATTTTCAAAAGCGCTCAAAGATAGAGGCAATGACAGTTAATATGGCTTGACATATGCAAGTATGGGCAAGGAGGTAGGCAAACTATTTGAGCATAAATTGGACAAAGTATCCGCCCAACTTCTCAAAGTTAATTTTCTAATAATATTCACTTTATTACAACCGCTGATGAACTTATACGTGGACAAATTGATGCACAATCGAATGGTCACCAATAGGTGAATTACTTACAACAATCAGGTACAAAAACCCTTTTGCGTTCAAACATCGAAATTTATCATGTGACGCTTTGAAGAATGTTAACCAAGTTCCGTCGCCGGGAATATATTGTGGTGCTGGAGATCGGTCTGACGAAGTGACAAACATTTCTGTTAGCAATCGGCACTCCCATTTTACTTTGACCAAAGCAAAAAGAACACTGGATTTGATGTACCGAAAAGCATTCGATGAAATAGACCCATAAGTATTGGAATAAAGTAACCTATTTGTGGTGATCGTTAATCGAGCACGCATGCACCACAGTACAGCTTCCAACTAGTCAATTAAGACTCAGATTTCATGAGCAATTGTGTGGGCTGAGGAGAGAATCAGTTGGATTGGCTGAATGTAAGGAGGCAATACTACACCATTTTGAAATAAACGAACAATAGCTTACTTGAAATAAACCAGATTTGAAGAACATGCTAACCTATCTCTGGTTCTGAATGACACACATCGGGAAATAGTTGGATCACAAGCCTGTGTGTGTATGTGAGCCAGCATTCATGGTGGCTCGCAGCAGTCTTCCGCGTTTTCGCCAGATCGCTAAGTCATTATTTAAATACGG
>UZAN01040072.1:23281-40328 GCA_900618425.1 Echinostoma caproni | reverse complement strand
GCGCCAACAAGCAACACGATTTACTGAAGACGTAATGGATACCCCGTCTGAAAACGTAAGTTGCCATTTCCCATACTGTGTTCTCGATTTACAGTGACAAACATCTGGAGGTAGAAATACTCTGTTGGATAGTCAATAGTTTTGTGTGTCGTGACTATCCCATTCAGGCGGATCTTGAGACAATTTGACGCCTGGCATACCTTCCTGTTTCGGAAACTGGATCGGATGGTTTTTCACTTCCACAGATCGGACCATGCCTGAAACTTCATCGAATATCGGACAGACGAATTTCTTTGGCACAAAGCCCAGTGGTTGTGCGTCTCCTAGTTTCGGCTGACCATCCACTCTTTTCACTGGACAAGCTACTCTATTCAGTATTGTTTGGTGTTTGGAGGGAAAGCCGTTTACCGATCAAAATATCCGTAAAGTCGACGTTGGAGTGGGCTAATTGAGGCTTCCTCCCAATGTTTAGAGACGTTTGCACACTTTATTGAACCGCCTAATGCACCGCCTAATCTGGGCAGCTTCCAGCGAATAGTCTACTGTCCCGTCCACGTTCCTCTTATCCCATTGGATGACTAATAGAAGCCGCAGTGCCAGACAGTGAAAAGTCATTGAATGAACGACCAAATAACACACTGAAACACAAAAGCTTCGTGCAACAGGTCTCTAGATGCTCCCACGGTTGCTTCGGTCACACTTCCACTTTTGTCCTAAGTCGTAATGCGTTGTGGGTCAGACGTTGGAGTTCAATTCCTCGGTGATAACTGTATAGGGATTAGGATATCTATCGCGACTGAGGGCTCTCTTCATAACTGAATTACAATAAGTTCCGGACTTCACGCTCTGCATGTCGACTTTTCCGTGTGGTTCGACCTCTATAGAACCAACCGCCATGGATTAGTTTTCCTGGCCGTATAGGCACTAGCTAAACGCATTGCGCCCGAAATAAAGGATAAATTTTACATCTATCTTTTTCAACTGCCCCAATCGGTAGTGGTGGATGAAAACCAGTACCAGGGTGGTACTGATGGAGGGATCAGAACCGGGTCTAGGCCTCTAGCAGTGACGATATAGAACACCTTTCACAACTTTGACTCTTAACATAATCCGGATTGGTCCTCTCAGACACCAGAGAGAAACAACGCTATGTCACACGGAAACCCCATAACTCTCCACATGGATCCAAACCGACCATATCGACATCAGATACCGCTGGCGGCAATCCACTGAATACTGTCATTTCCACTGGTCAAACTTTAAACAAGGATGATGATTTGTTTTCACCTAAATTCTCTCTATTCCTGTAAAAAGGACGGTCAAAAGGCAAGCGAAGGATACCATGAAAACTGAACGCGTATAAAGGAAACCATCCAAATTTCTGTCAAGACGAGGTTGAATTCTGGCGCGCACAAAGGATGGATCTTCCCGACCTCGGCTTCTTTGCTATACACCCGGCAGAACCTTTAAACCTGATGCAAAATTTGACACAGTGCATCGACCCTTTTTACTTCAGCTCATCAAGAGCCTGCGGAAACATCGCGGGAAGTAATGCGTAGCAAAATGAAGAACGATGAAAGAAATGCGGTTATGAGCGCTTTTATTAATATTCTCAAACTAATTACGTCTCGAGCCGTATGCTGAACAGTTTGAGACCAATGTTCACTGCACCCATCGCTATTGGACCTGTTGACCCCAACCTCATGTGAGCAACTACTGACAGTCGAAATCAGTCATTTGAATGTAACGGACATTTAACACGAAACGATTTGTCCCCGAGAGTAAAAGGCTTACAACCCAGGCCACGTGTCCCTCTAGGTCTTCAATTATGGATGTTTAGCCTTGGTTTTGGAGTTCTCGAAAAAAATGGTTCAATGTATCTGAATGCTTTGTGTAGGTCATCTTACCGGTCTGCAAGAAACGTTATAGGTCTCATTGCAAAAGAAACTTAAGGAGGAACGAATTCAATCAACGCTTGATGAAAACGTTTTTGTCAGCTGTCTGCCGTAGTTGAACGGTGCAATCATGTGAACCTGTCTGTCCCAGCCGCGTCTTCATTGACCACATTTTCACTCTTCTAAAACAGCTGTATCGTAGACGTATTTCTCACGGACCTAGCATTTCATCTTTTGCCTCAAAGTAGCGTTCGGCTGAATCAACCACTAAGTTTCCGACACCATTCTTCCATGTTCACCAAGGAAATCAGTGTTCCGAAGGAGTGCTCTTTCTCTCCTATTTATAGTATAACTCATCATAAATTAGGTTCTGAATACAGTCTCGTTCTCGCTGAAGGATATGGGCACTGATTTACTTCCAAATGGTAGACTGCTTGATCTGGAAGATTTTGACGACACTGAACCGCTCAGTGAAGATCTTGGAGATTTGCAAGCTTCTGTGATCAGTTGAATGTTATTGTAGCCAAGTTTGGCAAGTGTTTTGAACCATCATTGTGTAACAGGACGCCACGAAATTTGGTTGGTTCAGCTCCCAAATCTACTCCTAATAGAGGAATCAATTGAGAAAAGGAACAAATTTTGCTCTCAGCGCAGCTATATCTCGCCTAGCGGGTGCACCACGTAGAATGTCAGCAAGCATACAGAACTTGACAACTTGAGACATTCACTGCCCGAGAGCATCGTGCGCCCGTTTGTGGAGGGTCACATGTATTCTGCACCGAGTTAGCTGGTGGTACTTTTTATAACCGGATAAGTGATACTACGATTAGGCCAAAACGTTCAATGTGTTCGGCGTCACTCACTGAACTAAGCGGTTGCCCTTCAAATGTTGCACTGATTGCGCATGTGTTACGCGTCACCATGTAGATCGCCGTTGCGTGTGTTGTTTGCCGAGGTAGGTTAAAATATACAAAACCTGATATGAAGCTATGTAAACCAAACACAAGATGCCTGATAACACAATCTTCCTGAATGCAAACATCGACATCAGCCTAAACGATGATTGTGTATACCCTTGGTAATGTTGCTCATTAATGTAAAAACTCACCCCTGTACATGAACGCGATTTTCGTGCAACCATAGTCACCAACAGTTCAGAAATTTCACCCCTACTATGATTGCAGCACTTGAAAATTCCCTTCCACCTTACTCTTACACCGAAATTCGGCTGCCAAGGGAAAGCAACCGAACAAGCACAATGATCGGTTGTGACGACTGAACTGAAATTGATTTATGAAAATTACAACGACGGTTAGTCAGACATGCCAAATACAGTTACAAAACGTGTATTGAACTAAAAGGTTATGATACTTCGTAAATGAATTCAACAGTATGATTGAAAATATCGGAATTTTAACATCGTACTCACCTGTTTCTGGAGCTGAACGGAAGAGATCGTTAAATATTGTTGACCAAAATGCTGTTCAAATTGTCGATAATCCAGTAGCAACTTTCAGATTATATGACTTTTGACGTTCTTACTTAGCTTTTGTGGTAAATTGACATTATCAGCTGCAAATCGTTTTGTTCGACGCAGTTAATCCACTCCTTGCATGTCAATGTAATCACTTCTCATAGTCAGTGGAATAACGGGCAGGACAAATGTTCTGTGATATCTGTCTCTTTTGTCTTCATCTACAAATAGTGAACGGATAGGATTTTGATGTATTAGCATTGTTCACTTCATCGGTTGACCGGACTGAGCAATGTTTTAATCTTATAGAACTCACTCTCGTGAGTTTACGCTCGTGGTCCTTTACCTTCTAGCATAGATATGTGCTCTGAGTTGTTTATTCTACATTATACAATTTGTCACGTACCACTTCTGCTGTCTTTTATGCTGCATTCCTTCGAGCTGCTGACGACAACCCCCAGTTCGGTTGAGAATCGAGGTACATCAAAACCATATTCCCCAAGGTCTAATTAGATCAACGTTAGAGGTGTGGCCAGTCAAATCATACTGGCTGTTCGAAGCCAACGAGGGTGTTTTATGTACGCAGACTGTTAGGTTTGACGGTGGTGGCCAAGTGGTTAGGTCACCAACGTTTGATCTGGGGGTCCCGCTCCATCGTCGCCTGTCTTCTCAGGTACCTTTTATATGGCTGTGGCCCCCTTCCTGAATGTTGTACATTCAATAAATAAAAGAGGAAGTAAAGAGACATTTATTTGTTTTATTTAACCCACGATCAAGCGAACTATCCAATCAATCGGGAATACAACGAGCCGGTTAGAAACTGAATATTCATCACTTTTTCGTAGTTATTACCGCAACAGCTAAACTCGTTTCTCTCATAACGTTCAGCGTTTATATGCATCATCTGCGTGGTACCTATGTCTCCCAGGTTTAAAATTTGATGGTTAGATGCGATAATTCACCATTCGAATAATGAACATATATATATATAACACCGGCTTATAAACAAAGATGATGCCAACGCCACAACAATTATAACAATAATAATAATAAGGGGTAGACGAATTGGAATACAGAACAAAGTGGAAAGAAGCTGAAACGGTTAAACACGGGGAAATGGTAGATAGCTAGGATGATAAAGTGTTTGTGTGTTTCACCGTACATTTTTGATATTCTTTTTGTTTGTTGTTTTTTTTATGGGACACGGGATTTTGTTAGGCTGACCATGCAGCATTTGCGCCACTGACTTCTATTGTGGGACATATATCTAAGTGTCTCTAAACAACGACGATCCTCGTCCCTTGGACCCCAACATGGAATACGGGCTGCACCAATCGAAGCCAAAGCTGAAGCCAGCTTCTTCAGAACCCTACTCTATTTCATGATCTGACCGTTGCGACGCTCCTACCAGCCTTGCCCGGCCCGTAAGAAGAGAGCACGGAAAGCTATTCGATGGGCAGGCACACGCAAAGTGTGACAAAGCCATCGGAAGCGGTGCAGAGCGATTACTTCTGTTAGAAGACGACGATCCACGCCCAACATGCAACGACTGACCTCGTAATTGCTTACCCGATGTCCTACCGGATGCGAGCAATGTTTTGGAAGCATCGGTGGTTGAATACAGAAAGTCCGTTAGCTTAGGGACAAGATCTCGCAAACGTAAAGTAGAACGCCACGAACCACGGCGTTGTACACCCTTCCCTTAACGGATAGTTGGATGTCATGGCGGCGCCACGGGTGTCGCAGGTTAGCTCTCGCAAAACCATCACCAGCTGCGATCAAGCTCCCGAGGTACCTTATGCTCTCAAATCCTTCCCGCTGAGTTAAGAAGTGAGAATGTGAACACTGAAAATTAGATCAGTGAATGGATTGTCCGCTTCTATGATTAGAATTTCTTTTCATATGCACTTTTAGTAATCCCGTTTGGATAGGAAAATCTAATATGCTGTTCTTAAGTGGTGTAGTGATTCAGAATGCGAAGTCAGATGTGCGCGAAGTATCCTCGTATAAATGGATTTGCTGGATGTCCTCATGCTTAAAATAATATAATGCCAGGTTCGAGGCCACATTTGGGCGTTTAACGCGATGCATCTAAATTATTAATTCGACTCTCATCATCAACCCCATGTTGACAATCGATCACTGGGTTGTAGCGACATCATTGGTGACATTTTCATTAGTGCTACTTCTGTACTGGAGATAGATTCTTTCAAAAGCACAAGACATACGTAGATAGGTAGGATTGATTTTCAGTTCACTAACACACTATTGATGGTTTCAATCTAGATTGAATACTTGTTGAAATACAAGGAATAGGTGTTATAAGTGATACTGTACATACGTCGTCTGACATCTGTTTTGCGTTTTACAGTGCGTATTATGTGCGGAACAAAACAACTTACTCCATGGGTATTCTACAGGGAAAAAATATGGCAATGACTTGGAAATATCCGTTTTCTATTTTTACAGGATTTCAACATGCAAAAGTCTTCGGTAAAATCTTTTGGCATGTTGGATTTTTGTTTAAAATCGATCTCAAGAGCAATTGCTTGGTGGTTCATCGCATCAATTATTCGGTTCATGATGATGACGTGAGTAATGATGGCAATGATGATGCTGATAAGGATCATGATCATGAATATGGTAGTGGTGATGGCGAGCATCCAGTCGAACACGAAATTTGTCATGTCTCCTTTTCACATTATCGATCCTCAAGTGATATATGACTGCAAATATGTGCTTCATCGAGCTGCAGTTTCTCGTCGAACGATGGAACACTCTCCCGTGTTGATCGATTGGGCAGTCAGTATGCATATGCGACACAAATAAAACATCGGTATGGGAAACGAATCTCTAGAAGTCTCTAGAAGGCTAAGAGAAAGTGAGTCGCTATCTGGAACTGCTTTTGGGCAGTTTTATGTGG
Organism: Echinostoma caproni; assembly: GCA_900618425.1. Taxonomy (NCBI): domain Eukaryota; kingdom Metazoa; phylum Platyhelminthes; class Trematoda; order Plagiorchiida; family Echinostomatidae; genus Echinostoma; species Echinostoma caproni. The sequence goes on along the minus strand of UZAN01040072.1, from coordinate 34,036 downwards.
TGTTCACAGTGGCTCCTCTGAAGCCTCGATCGCGTGCTCATCAAGAACTTGGTATTGTGCAAATCGTATCATGCATTGACTTTGTTGATGATAAAACTGATAATGGGATCAGCTAAACTAGGTAACACACTGGATGTCTAAAATGTGTGTGACGGAAACGATCCGGAGGTGGTCTCAATGGAAAGAAAAATGCAACAACCTGCCTAGGCTAGGAATGCCGAATGATCCAAATTAGAAACCAAAACGGATGTTTGCGAATTTCTCCTGCTCCATCGTGTGTATATATGTGTGTAGGTGCTAAGAGTTTTGGCTTACTGCAAGTGCAGGTGTTTCCGCAAAGATTTCATACACCACGTGTTCCATTCACCCTTAGATTTTGGCAGTGAATTAACATGACGGAATGAACCATTGACGGGCTATTACCTCGCCACTGCAGTTTGCGTTCTATAGACATTACCACATTGTTTCCCTTTTGGTCAACCCTAGACTAAACGGCTTCACTGGTAACCAATTTGTTCCATCGAGTTTGTTAGGATTTTCCTGAGGTTCAGATCTTAGCACCCCTTTTCATATCGGCGATTACCGGTGTACTACTCTCCTGTGGACGCATTCGGCTATCAACAATCAAAGTCAAGTTTCCGAGGTTTGTTCTTCCATGTAGCTTTGCAGTAAAAGAATAAAGATGAAATAACATTACTAAGCTGAGAGGGAGAGGCCGTAAAGGTTATGACTTTTATTTTGAAATAGATTGCTCAAGGGGATTGAAATAAATCGTATTTGGGGATCATACTCACCTGGATCTTCAGCTAAGGAAGAAAACGTCGAGGAATAATGAACAAACTGTGCGCATGAAGTAACTGATAATACCCTAGTTGATTACCTACGGTAGTCTCAAACGTGACTCGAATGTCAGGCTTTTAGTTTGTCCTCCATCGTATTTTCGCTCGTATATAAAAGAAGAAGTCTGATCTTTAAGCAGGCTCTGCGGCTCAATCGTTCAGGTTGTGGATTGTTCACTGCGTTGCTTAATGTCAGCAGAACGAACCTTTGGAATGAATGCCCTGGACCTTGGGTTCAGTGTCATGACAACGTTTTTCAGTCATTTAGCAAATGCTTCTCTCTGGCAGAAATCGATTCCTTTTGGCGTTTAACACATCTCTGTGGTGGATGTTCATGTGAGAATGAAATACAAACGCTCTCTTGAACGAATATATAAACCATTTCACTTTCGTGGAAGCGACCGACTTGTTTCCGTTACATGCAGATGCCATTGCAGAAACTACCACATAATCTATCGATGGAGAACTCTGCGTTTACTGTGAAGAATGTTATCGCTTATGTGAAAAGGATAAAAGCATCCACATCGTCCTGATAAATTACAGCAATACAATGAATTTGGAGACGGAAGAAGATGTAGCAAATCTGTTAAAATGTGGACGAGGCTCATCAAATTGGAATTTGTCAAACTTGAATACCATCGTGACAACGAAGTAGGATCAACTTGAAGAAGTATAATAGGTCAGGTGGTGGAAAATATTGGACTTAGAAAATGCAAACATACATCCTACGCAAGTAGACTAAGGGATATGTGGTATGTATTTAATACTGAATTGAGTTCTACTGTACTAACTACAATCGTACTGAGTCTATTCGAGATTAGTCACACTCCAGCAGTAGCACGGAGAACAACCGAATTATGAAATCTATTTTAAAGTGGTATGCAAAGCAAAACTCTTTAGAAGCTCGGGAATTAGATTTGAGATGAAAAAGTTTCGAAAAATCATCACGTAGATTCTGTATCATATGTTATGGATTAAATGCGTCTAACCTTAGTCAACTAGTTCCTAGGGTCGATTTTCAATGTTTTTATAATCAGTAGTATGTGAATGACTGAACAAAAATGTATATCAGATGTTGAATTATAAGAATGTCCAGGCAAAAGATTGGACGATACGCATAACTAAAGAGCGGCAAGGACCGTGAAACCGGTCAGGTGCTTCTGGGAAAGTTGTTTATTTATGCGTATACTACTCATTCTAAAAACCTGCAGGCGTGGTTTAAAGGTAGAAAAAGGCCTAATTTTTGGACATGTTACAAATGTCTGTTGATTTTCATTAGCTATATATCATTTAATATAACCAACAGGTATGTAATGGCATATTTGATGCTAGCTGCATCTATTGACACCATGAACTAGGATAGGTTCTTTATGGAGGCACAGATTATATGGGAAAAAGAGTTCCGCTAGTTATACCAATGTAATGAGACAAACGTAATCCGCACTCATGCCACATCAGAAGACATTGAAGTAGGTTGATTTGTGACACTGCGCATTCGGTATGATAGTTACAAATTATCAATAGCTTGATATCTAGTAGCATATATTTTGCGACGAAAGAAACATTGTACCATCGTAACTTACTGCATGGGTCGACTTCAGTGGAAAAACAATGTAGTAACACAAATAAGCCCCATTTCAGTGTACAAAGTCGGAACCTAGTGGACTCCACTCATAAAAATTACTATGTACAAGTGCGACGCTAATGCATTGATATTTCGGAAAATTCTCCTTGGTCACCAAACGTATAGGTTAGATCTTATGGCATTATCATCATAAAGGCTTAATTTATTTAGCCCGTTCAAAGACATGGCACGAATAACATATTCTATTTCTGCGTAGACACTACAATTTGTCAATGAATTCCGTCGACGGCTAAAACCGGTGGAATCAAATAGAACGTCGAAAACATACATCTTGGTCGCTAAGGAATTTCCCATAGGTTTGTCAGTATCATTGTATCCTAAACTACATTTGCAATAATGCGACACAAGGCGAAAAAACCGACAAAATTGTTTATCAGAGGTGGACCGTTTTCGCTACCGTATGGGTTGGATAATCATTGAAGTAAACACGTTGAGTACCTTATTTTTCACTTTAGATGAATCTTTGGAATACACCTCTAACTGTCGCTGAAATCTTTGCTACAATATTTGTTTGACTGATAAATGATTGTGTTGCAATCTGTGGCAGTTTCACCCTCCAGCTAATATTTTTGTGATGGCTATCAGCATTATCTTATTATTAAATAAATTGAATAAAAGAGAGACAACCGTTCATGTTGTATTGCATTTAAAAAAAGAATTATATTGATTCCATTAGATGATTTACTTTCCCTGATCAAAGGATTCATCGCCTTGCATTCTACATATATGTATGCATGTAACGATTCCAGAATATCGGAGAAGACACAGGACATTACGTGACAACGAAATTGTTATAATCTCACTCACCTGGTTCCGAAACTGAATAAGGAGGGATACACGAGTTTGGAATTGCCGATTTGCCCTGCATGTTCATGAATCACACCACTTTATATGCACTCATATACACTGAGGTTACAAGATTGTCCATGTTGCCTTAGATCATCATCAGAATGATTAACACGTGTTCCGCATCAATGTTTCTCTACATATTATGGAAACCATCATCTGGCTGTGTTTTCAGTTCAAAAGACATTTTACTTTGCTACATAGTATTGTTTTCAGGTGATCAAATGCACGCTGGCAAAACGCCAATAGCGGCTTGCTTTCACCTGAATGTGTTACTGGCACATTGCCACTTAGGTGATGGTTGGATTCCAACTCTGGCCGGACACATACACTGGTTTTTTTGACTCCAACCTATCCATGTTTGTTCTTTAACCGGTTTTCCGCTTGGTACAGTGTATGCAGCGTTTTAGCTTTTATATACAACTTGTCAGAATGAATGGTAAATTTCCTCTTAATTTCACACTTTTCCATTTGACATCTATAGGAAACAATGGATACGGCAGTACATATCGTCTGTCCGCCGAGCTTGGCAATTTGTTTGCAAACGTTTCATCACCAGCCGAGGTGATATCATCAGTGCTTGTGAAGTGGCGGCGTTCTGTTTGTACCCGTTCCTTTGAACTGGTAAAAACCGAGTCGAGCACAGTGAGAACAACGGACAAAAATAGTCGGTGGAGAGAAAAAACATACATAAAAGAACGGATACAAGCAGATCACCGCCACTTCACAAGCACTGATGATGGCTGGTTATGAAACGTTTGCAAACAAATTGCCAAGCTCGGCGAACAGACGAAATTGAATTCATGTGGGTAATAGAGAATTTGGTAACATTTCAAATGGGAATGCGTCGTGTATATAGCAAATGAAGCGTGAACTGAAAGGCTCGGAAGCACTGTATAGCTGTTTCGACATGGTTGGGTCTCTTTCGTGCAGTGCGAATCCATCGACCCGACTGGTGATCCGACCAGGGATGTCATGGGCAGAACGCAAGCGTGCTGCCCACTACGCCACCGGGTGGCTTCTCGAAGCAGCTGTCCAGTGTTTCCGAGCTTTTCAGTTTACGCTTCATTTGCTATATACAAGACGAATTCCCAGTTGGAATGGAATTCAGTTCACCCGAGCTACGAGAACCAATTTTCAATATATTGTCAATAAATATTGCCTCATGGTTCCCGTTAACAGTGAGCTCGTTCTTCACTGGGTTCACTTTCATATTAGCGGATAAGAACAATGCATCTGAAGATGGTCACTAAAGAATCTATGGAGATAGAAAATCACACGTAGAGCACGAGCAAGTGAAAGGTATAGAATATTCTGTTCATTTATATCCAAGTTATACGTTGTGTCCAAAGAATCTCTTTCGTCGAATGATGCTGAAAATCACGTGGCTGGCTGAGTATGCAAGCAAACGATATCTACAGCTCCTGTGTGGCATCTCATAAAAACGACTTGTGTCAAGCGTGATAACGTTTTATTTGTAACAATACAGGGGTTATTCGATCCTAGTGACCGACTCCAAGACTTCCGTGTGACGTCAAACATCATCCTTTGGTTGTTTACAAACCTATAGTATATGATTAGGAGTGATGCTTACTAAGCGCTCATATTCCTTGATTAGTTTTCTAACGGAATGACATACATGTTATTCCAATTATCTTACTACCGCGGCGATAAGAAATCTGAATTAGGTTTATTGAGAACAACCGCCAAAATTTTCTTATAAGCGAACAAATGTAAGCAACTTCAACCGCCGTGTGATCAAAGGCAAAATATCTGAAGATTATACTCACTTGTTTCCGGTTCTATATCGTCAAAATTTAGGATGACGAGATTGAACATGCGAGTGTGTATGTTGTTCTTTATCTGTTCAAATTCACTGCCTAGTAGTGCGGATGTAAGGCTACCCTAGAATTTACTTAACTAGGGTAAAATACAACATTGTTGAGCGCATTTGAATGGTCATCATGAAGTTAAGGATATTCCACCTGCAAGCCGATTTTCTCTTTGCTGACACTATTCTGCTGTATCGGCATTGTAATTCAAAAGAACGAATCTCAGGTTGGAACATTTGCTTCGTCAACAGGCATTTGAACCCATGGATCACATTCATGTTGCACAATACGATCGGATTGAACGTCGCGTGTCGTGATAGTTTAGATATCACTACTGATAGTTCTGGCTGGCATCAGTCTTACTCGATGCCGAGTTGGCTCCTCAGAATCACTTATGGATCCTAAACATTTGATTTTCACCTTATTTGGTCTTGCTCAAATAACCCACCGAGATCTTGGTTTCCTATTTCAGAAATATCAGCCGTTTAATTTGACTGCATTTAACAGCACGGGTTCGCTGGTGACCTCCATCGCCAATTGGTGTTTTTGTTCAGTTATCAAATATCATATCCGCTTACACTAGCATGTGGCCCATTTTTTGTATGAAATTAACGGAGGATTTCATTTGTTCATGTGATTGAATTCGTCATGCAACTGAGGCGTCAGCTGAAAAGCTGGGAAGCCCTGGACAGATATTTCGATATGGTTGGGTCTCTTTCGTGCAGTGCGAATCCATCGATCTAACTGAGAATCGAACCCGGGAACAGTTGGGTCAATAATTCGCACTGCCGATGAGGTTCAACCGGGTCGAAACATCTGTCTAGTGCTTCCTAGATTTTCAGCTCAATGCTCATTTACACGACAATATATCATACGGACAAATAAAATCGTATATTATTATCAGTCATCAAATAAACGAGTTGTGTTTTGCAATCCAGTCATAACCGTGGCGGCTAGTGCTGCGAAAAGAGAGGACCAATACTCGCATCAGGCTGGCAAAGGTGAGTTGTGCTATATTATGTACATTCGGAATTATAAACGGTCTGACAGGTGTACGGTAGCCGAGTGGGTAGTATGCTTGTGTTCTACCTGTTAGGTCCGCAATTCGATCTCCAGTTGGATCGATGAATTCGCTCTGCGATGAGACCAAACTAGATCGAAAAAGCTGTCCAGTGCTTCGCAATTTTCAGCTCACGCCTCATTTACACACTCAATTCATCACATTACGTATTTTTATTGATCCCTGAATGTTCATGGACACAGAAAGTTGTCACTGTGTGATGGAAGATAGAATTGCATTTGTCCAAATCTATCATCGACTGGGATCCTCGTGTCTGTGCTTGACTGAGCAAACATTATTTCAGTGTTTATTCTGTCTATTTCTGTGACAGAGGTGACCTGTTTCTCTTTCAAGCAACGTGGTTGCATGGTGAATTAGGACAAAGCGGAGCTCCGTCTTAGGCGACGCACTTTCAGCTTGATTGCTCCATCTTTCCAAATCATCCCATCCTTCTAAGCTGTGACCGACATACTGGATTGCAAAGGATGTGACAAGCGTAGGGACCCGTTTTATTTCTTTATCTTTTAGCATGGTAGCCATTGACCACGGTTCGCTGAAGCAGCTGCTATTTGACGTTACAAGCCTGATTTATGTGAACAGACCTAGTTCGTGCCTATCCTCGCGCTGCCATGCCGGGGTTTTACTGTCCTTCTCCTCCTCTTCGTCAAGTGGCTATGCTCCCTGCCCCATGCCCAGCCGGTTCGTATTGATTGATTCCACTACCCCGTGTACGTTTGCCTGTCCCCAAAATCCTGTCACCCTTAGCCAAGCGTGATCTAATGAGGATACCACAACATATCCTGTGGTCATAGCGATTCATTTTGCTTTCGTGAAACAATTAAATTCCCTATGCCTGTCTTCGCGATCTGATTAAATCATTTTTCCACGATTTGCGCATTTGGAATGACGCATTCGGACATGGGACTTCCTGATTACAGACTCGATATGTTTTTGACTCTCTTATTATCATTTTGTGCATCTCTGCTGTACTCAGTTTCATTTCATTGGGTTTGCTAGAGACTCGCGACTGTGGACAAGATGTGGATCCTGGCTTCAGTTGGCAAGCTTCACATTGTTTATTGCAAATGAGACTTTCGTCCAATCAAAGGATGACCTTGATCAATCGTGTGATTGTAGGACCCGTAGAGGAGGATAAGTTACGAATCTAACACTGCTTAGGCTTTGAGAGAATCAGCTACGAAACGATGCCAAATCCGGGTATTTCACAATGAAAATATTTCATTCGATTGTAATTTTGTGTCAATACTTGACGGGTTTTTGATACAGGCACTATTTTCAATAGTGGGCTAGGGAAGCAGACATTCGTAATAAGAGACCTCTTTCAGTGGAACCATTGACGCAGGTATTATTATTATAGCATGCTTTATATACAAAAGGAATAACGATCGATAGTTATATTACATTGGCGGTTATCATAGCTATTTCACCTACTCGTCCTTTAACGATTGAGGAGCTTTTAATGCTCAACCCGATCGTGGAATGTAATTTTTCAAATGGTACCCGACACTCTTGGTACATAGATTTCATGCGTAAAACTGATTTTTATGTATACGCAAAGGGAACAGGCTCAAATTGTTGCGCCGTTCATAATCTAAACCGCCTTATTGGCTCTAAATCACTCCGCAGTCCAAAATTGTTAGTAAGGATTGGTAGCATACACTGCACAATTGCCGGCCTCACAGGTTAGCACAATTTTACTTATTACACACGTTCTATGCAAACAACTGAGTACAAAACATATGGACCACTCTCATAGAATAAACATACATTTATTTTTTTTCAGATCACGGGGGAGAAGAATATGACGATAAAAACGATTGAACAACCACGTTGGTTACCTGGAAGTGTCTTGGCGACTGTCCTGATCCAGATACCTCGCATTTAAGTTTTTATATAAGTTATTACATCATTAGTTGAATACTACTAATAACTTCGTATCACAAGACAGAGAGAGGATTGGTTTCCGTTGAGTGGGATTCGTGACACCATGTGCCAATCGTCGGCGGAACTACATTCCTAATGCCACACACCAAGGCATATTTCGTAGGCACACGCTATCTGTTCCGGATCATGCAAAGTTAATGTTCCCAATACGCAGTCACTTCATTTGAGATGTATTGTAATACACATTATACGTATCACGGATTTTGTAATGCATAGGGAATATTGTACAAAAACAACTTACCTTGTGGATATTCTTCAATGTTAAAAATATGGCAGCGATAAACATAAGCCTCATTCTAGTTTAATGCTGGAAATCCAGAAAATTCAAGCTTTGAAACTGCTCTATCTGTTGGGGTGATGGAGAAAAGAAGTTATCTACTGTGAAATCTTTTGGTGACTTTCAATCTAAGGGCTTTTCTAACTGTATCGTCCAAATCATGATAACATTGGTAGATTTCAGTCATATTGACTGTGCATAATGAGCCATTTGTTTGCCAAGTTGCAATCAAAGAGTGTTTCGAGGTTTATTGACTTAAAGGAAACTTTGGAAGCACCAAAGAACTCATGTTAGGCATTGAAATAGTTTTCCGGATTATACGGTGGTAGGGGAAACGGAGCTGTCGGCAAATCCTGACTAATGGACAAAATCAAAATCACTCGAATACCGAGTAACGTTTGCCATGCTCAGAATCAAGTTACTACTATTGCTAGGTCATTACCGACTATTCAACCCCAATTTGGTGCTTTCTGTAAACAGACCGGAACCAATCACCCGAGTTCGCCCCGCCCACCTTAACACGTTCTGTCAATCAAGCAACCCAGATATATTTATTCTTTTGAACAAAAATGATCTCCTCACTTTCCAAATATCCTCACATGGTTAGATATATGAACATCGACACAACATAAGGGACGCAAATCGACACAGATGTTGTTAGATAGTCACACTCACCTGAATCCGAAACTGAATAATCAAGGTAGCAGAAGATTTCAATTAGTGAATTCCCTCATTTTAACATGAAAGACCCGTATTACTGCACAGGTAACCTTGGCAAAAAACATCATCTCTCAGATCCAATTAAAATCGAAATTTCAGAACAAAGAACAGTGCGTTTGAATAGGTCTTATTTTAATCTGGTTAAACGGTTGTTAGCAGTTCGAACCAAAGTAATTTTCTAAACGCAACGTCGCTTATGAGAGATCAGTAGCCGTCAGCAGTAAAAGGACTGAAAGGCAAATTAGTGGTTTGAAATATTTTTGTGATGGGAAAAATGAATTCGTGAAAATCAGCCTTGATAGCAATAAACCAGAAACCGATTATTTCTGCTTTACTATTCAGAAGATAAACAGTGATTGCTGATGAACTCGAAGTATGTACACAGGCTGGAGCGCAACAATGTTGAAACTAGAATCATTTAGTGTATACACACCAAAGGATTCTAATTTTTACTGTATCTCAATCCACCTGCGCCCTATAATTTTCATGGTTATTATTGTTGTGGCATTGGCACCATGCTTGTCTACAATATGCGTCCAATAGCCACTCATAAATAGGTATTTTGGTGTTTTATGTTTGGGCAATTTTGTGTTTCTGGCTTCGGTTATTGTTGGTTTGAATATTGTTCTCAGATAGCTCTGATCTGGTGAAAGTTGGGCACTAGAAAAAGGGACATTTGCGATTGATTTTGTTAACGAAATAATGTCCTAAGAGGCACCCTTTTCTCTGCCTTTACTGCAGTCGACTCAAACAGTTTGAGTCCCTTTGGCCAGAGATCTCCGTTTAATCTAGTCTAGGTAGAAATCCTCTCTTCACAGTATTTTTTGTAAAGTCACCAATTTAAATTTGACCATTTATTTTTCGTTCATGTATCTTACTACTGGTCATTCCGTAGATTTATCACATGACAGAATTCCAAACTATACTAAATCCGGGATTTCCAAGATCACCCTATTTTTATTATCTTCAGATATCACCAAGAGTTCCGTTTATTACCTCCCATAAAGTGACACCACTCTTCATTAGTATACATAGCGGACCGAAAACTACTTGAGTAAGTCCCTATTAAAAAGTGGAATTTGAACTGCAAACATGGAGAATGAATGAACTATTTCGCGGTTTTCGGCGATCTCGTGGCACATAGTTAAACCCGCTAAACCCGTTGTGAAAACGAACAGTGATTCTGCTCTATGTATTGCTTAAGTTGCGTTGTTCATGCTATGGAAACAAATCCTAAATACTTTGTGCCTTGAAAATGTGGGTGATCACTCAGAGTTTACAAGTAGAGATCTATATGTTGCATAATACGGTTGCAATGTCTCGATCCGTATTTCCATATGACTTTCTTGGTGTGCCTCAACTCTACGGCTTCTATAGTATATCCACCGCGGAATATCGTTTAGAAATTAGAACAACATTTGGGGTCACAGATAAATATAAATATGTGCTCGAGCTAGCGCAATGCAGAAACAAGTATGACCCAAGGCCTGAGATCCTTCTTGGCGGGTTGTATTCTTTTTAATTCGAATAACCCGATATAGACTGTTTATTTTACCTACAAATTTATTCAC
>UZAN01040072.1:11674-22738 GCA_900618425.1 Echinostoma caproni | reverse complement strand
GAAAAAAGTCGAAGCTCATACTCACATTCGTCTTGTGCTGATTGATGGGAATAAGAAAAAATGTATAATCATAAACCTGTAACCACATATGTGCCACCACGTATGACAGCAGCGAGTAGCGAAATTTAGAGCCAATACACCGAGCTTATTTTCTCTCGGGGATCGAAAAAATCCAAGTCACATACTCGCATTTGCATTAGCATGTGGCAGTTATTCTCGCTAACCTGATGGATTCGCGCAACGCAGGTGCATGACATGCACTCGTGCTCGCATTCGTCACTCGGTAGGACAAATGTCTGACGTGAAATACAACTTGTGATTAACCGATATTTCTGCTAAATAGAATGTTTTGTTTGATTCAGTTTGTTTTATCTTTACCTGGACAGTATTTTTCTCATCTCTATGAGTTCTGTAGTTTGTTTATTTCCTGATGCAAACGCGTTTAATGCTGAAAATTGTTCTCAGCGAAACATCGTGAAAGCTGCTGTTTAATTTTATCTTACGGGAATGGCCAATCTAAAGTGACCACCAGTGGCGATCAAACTTCTCTACTCACTTAAATTCTGTTCTTGTGCAAATTATGCTTAACTTTAAACTTCATACAAGGAGTTTATAGAAGGTCAAGGAAAATTAGTAAACACCCTTGAATTTATCTCCGTCTTCGGGTGTGGACAGTCATGTGAAAGCGATTGTGACTGGTTCACAAGACCGAATTTGAGGGAACACTGCTGATGAAGCTCGAAGAGAGCTCATGGTGCGGATAAGCGGAGCAAGATAACTTCTGAAAATTTCAGATTACAGTTTTCGTGGCCCTAAACATCACAGCATGTTGCGTCACTGCGTCCTGATTGAGGTTATGATTGCCACGTCCTACGTACGGCGCGGGAACAGGGTAACTGGAAAACGGTAACCATATGCTTCTCTCCACATACTTGTGGGCTCATGGTTTGATTGTTACCGCTTTCTTGTCCAAAACAAGTGACGTTGTAGACCGGGGTTCCGCTTGCCACTGACATCAATTTAGATGAGGTTCAACGCGTCATTTTCTATCTGATGACAAGGAGCAGCCAGTTTGGCTACGAATGCACTATTGGTAAAGGTTTCCTCATTGATTTTATAGCATATACATGTTTCAGGTGGAGTGATGGCCAACTAACTCGGCATGATGACTATTTCCGATCGTCCACGAAATAGATTACTAATCGAATCCCCATAAACGTGAGCTGTGTAAATAATCTCTTTAACTGACCCCTAATTCTTTCGCGTGATTGAGCATTTTTAGATTGTATCTCTGCATGAAACGCTTCAAGTAACTAAAATTGACGATGAGAGATCTGACTGGATTCGGATCTTTCTCTAGTAACCCTGCACAGTAGATCATTTTGGCTCCAAAAGATGATTAGTATAATAACTTGTGCTTTATTTTAATTAGTCTGAAATTTAGAACTGGATGTGCCGATCATTTCAATTTGGGTCGGGTTAAATATCAGAATTTTTCCATTTGATAGCTGTTTGTAGTAGGTTCATGTCAAGAAAACTAAAGGAAATGCTGAATGTTTTAATGTTCGATTTGACTTCAACATTTTTGCATCATTTCTGATGCGCTAGTGTCCCGAAGCCTGTTCCTCCTAGGAGTGAGAAAATGTTACTGAATGGTCATTCCGTTGCCTCAGCGCAATCCACGACCTTAAACGATGCACTTCTTATTCCTTAACCCATCCTTTCGATTTCTTGGGAAAAGGGTACAAGGAGGACTGCGAATGTGAAAAAAGTTAAAATAGTTAGTGATGTGGAAATAGTTGGACTGTAGTATATCGTTTGACCTAGAAAATATGACGAACTGATGCAAAGGTGTCTCAAGGAGAAACCTTTGGAATATCTGGTGCTTATTCGCAATTTCAGTACATTTTGTCAAAACCTTGGTCAAATTTATGGACCTCCCGCATTTCCAGGCTTTTGCCTCATTTCCAGTCTAATCATGGAGACCCAATCCTTATTCTGTGTGTTGTGCGCACGGACGTACATTTTCAACGTTCAATCCGACGCGGTGCAGCTTATAACAGATTTTGTGACGGCGAAAAATGAGTAACTATTAGTGTCTCAGTGTTTTCATTTTTCTTGTGACAAGTTGCAACACACGACTATCTTACATAGAAAGAAGGTGAAATATATGAATTATTCGTGAGAATTTGTGACGGCAAACACGTCATCATGATGCATTGGGGACCAAAATCAACAATAAGAACTTACAATTTGGATATTCTTCAGTGAAAGAAACGGATGCAATTGGCAATAGGATCATTCCAGTTCAAAACGTCACGAATCGGAAAACTCAATCGTTAAAACTTAGTCGTTTACTGGCTTCATCCAAAAACGCTGCTACATTGAACTACCACCCGTCGTTTCAAATTCCTAGTGTACGGTTTCACATTTTTATCATGATCATCTACTGACGATCAATTCTTTTTCGTGATAGCACGTGAAACGGTGTGTTTCGTTTCAATTGCTAAGCAATTTATTTGTCAAATCGACTTCAGTCATGGATTATTTGTACACATCGGCAAGATTAAGCAAATCAACTTACCACGCGAGTAGTCTTTAAATAAAAATATTCCAGGGATAAGAATTATTCGTAAGATAGAGTAAGATAGTTGCGAATCGGAAACGTCACACGCTACTTTCATCAGTGCACTGATTTCATGGTAAAATGGTGAATTATCGGATCGTTGAAACGACATTGGTCATATCTATGACATTGCTCTCTAACATCATTGCACGAGTAAATTTGTTCCACGCATATGTGGCCGTTCTAACTTATGAAGGCATTTCTCCGAATACTGAAACTCCTATAATCGTAGAGATCATGTGATATATTGAATCAATAAAGACCAAGTTGGGCCGCTTCTCATTGGCCGACTGGTGTCATGTGAGTCCACGCGCAATATGGATTTGTAAGTCCCCAATCAAAGGCAATTACATATACACTATGCTGCGCACAATTTTCAAAACATTAGCAGGGATCTTTTCTGGTAAGGCAACGCCTTATAATATGCCTAAAATTTTCCGTCTCATTAGTTGTATGTTATTGATCTCGTCGAAAAGTGGTTGGATTTCCCTCCCATCAAATGGACCTTAAGGTACACTACAAGTTTACATTTTTAGTATATATTTTATTCAGATATGCTTTATTCTAGTGAAAATACATTTACCACACCAGCTCAAACAGATTGTAAAAGAGAAGATAAAACCCAAGATATCGGTGTTCTCATGGAAACAGCTGTCACTAAAAGAAGGCACACCAATTTCAATTGATGTCTCACTTAGGAGTGCGCGATAGCCCTTCCAAGGGCCAAACGAAAATCAAGAATCGGATCAAACTTTCGATCTATCATGCTCCATGAGGTCTGTATGAATGACTGATCTCCCAAAGCAAACGATGGTAAAGGATCCACATCTAAATGACTTTGGTTCTTAGCTTAAAAGATGTGCACCTCGTCATCAACCATTTTTCCACTGGAATTGAATTCATCTTGGATATAATGCATGACGAAAATCTGTCTCTTTGTCATGCTGATTCAACGATCTGTAAACATTGGTGTTATATATAACTGAGATTCGAGGTCTACCGAATGCTAACTCGCACAGATCACATTCGGAGCTTTCACAAAGAACGCCAACGGACACATATGATGAGCTACCTACGAACACTATTTAGACAAGCACAAACGCACTACAGCAATGTTCAACTTGAAAAGTCCGAGGACGCCAAACAATTCAAGGTGGTTCGACCAAATGAATGCTTCTATGTTTAGAAAACGTTGCAGTTATATTATATATGTATATGTTTCACTAGAACTTAAAGGTTCGTTCTTATTTTACCTAGTTGATATAAGGTTCAACTGACGGATAGGGGACCACTTTCTAGCATTCCCTAGAAAATCCGTGTCCCTGTAGTGCTGGTCAAAGCTCAAAAGCCCCGCTGTTAACCCGCCTGTAGAACTAAAGATACGTAAACAATCAATCAAAACCTTCGAACGGGATTAGATAAGCTTGTGTATGCTCATTACTGATGATTTATGGGAGTCCCAAGTGTGCTATCAATGCAAGCCACACATCCACCCCGGTACCTCGTGACACCATCAAACTCTCGTGCAACCCAAGCACTCGGTGACCAATCAAGTCCTGCGCATAATGGACGATTCCATCAATCAATCAGTTATTGTGAACTAAGAAATAAATAAGCAGAGCTGGGACATTCTCTTACGGAATACGTTGCATTTCATCTATTTGATATGTTCGATTCTAATTCATGTTTTGTTTACAGCTGTTGTTTGACATAATACTCGTAACACTTAACATTCAATTATTGAAAAGCTGGGGGCAATAAATGAGTAAATTTACAATTTTCAGTTTTCCTCACCTGATTGACCATCTGAAGAATGACAAACCACAGATTTTTCGGTCAGATAAATGTAGGGCTAATACTTAAATATGTGATACCTTTTGAAAGTTTAAGAAAACCACTCAAATGAACAACAGGCGAAGCGTATGGGAACATCTCCAATCCTTTCGAGTACTTAACCGCCTCATATAGGTTCGCCAATCGTGCGCTCCCTTATCACTGAAATTGTCATTTGTGTAGCACAATGGAAAACATTTAGCTGATTCATACAGAGTTCCCTTGATTGACCAGTTGTCTGAGTTAATCATTACTGATTGTCACCCAGTTTGAACTTGGACTTCCATTTCCCCAATAAGGTGGCTTCGTGAAATGGATCTCGTAATCTTTTAAAGAATTTAATGTTCACCACATACGTTGCAATTCATCCAACCAATACAATGTGACGCTTTTCCCGTTGCTCATCTAAAATGTGTTTACTGTTTGTGTGCGCTCTTCAATCAGCACCACCTTTGCATTGACAACATTAAGTCACTGAAATACATCAAAGCACCATGTAGAGGACACATTACTTGGTTTTATTAACGTTCAATAGCTGGAAACTGGAATGGAGTGTTTGGACGCAAGAAAGGTCCACGGTCTTCAAAAATTAACTCAGCTCTATCGCGGAAAACAATGTCGCATTCACCCGTATTTATTCTTCATTGAAATCACGATTCGAGTGTTTAATTTAGGTGCTGTAAAACCGAGTTCGAAGCACTATTTACCATGCCATTTCAATATTATTTCAAGATTTTGAATACGCGTTTAAGTGAACAAACTATCCTGTTTATTTCAAGCAAACCCGATGCGTGTTCTGTCGATTAGGAAGTTCAAACGCGCGAATCACTAATGGTGTATATTTGCCCAGAGCGTTCATGTTTGTTTGCTCTTATCTTTGAGTGTTCTTCACAGTTTTAGATTCCTTTTACCTAATAAAATTTTTCCTCTCAATAGGGCCATGGTCGGATTGGTCGAGACGATGGATGCGAAATGACTGATCACTTCTCGCAGTTATAGTCTGTATTTAACTAAAACAAAAATCCGTTGCAGCCTAAATGCGTATAGGATAATTTTTCAATCTAACCGCAATTGAAAAAATCAAAAAAATGCATGTGTCAAAATTGCCATCACAGAGCTCATTACTAAAGAACGGATGAAAAAACATTTTTCTTACATGGTGTTCCATCTGAATAACAAATTTGAAAATATATCCCGTTAGTTATATAACCCCCAAGACAGCGTAAATAATTCATCGATTATTTTGAACGAATTTTGATCAGTGAAACATAGTTATAATCGTGAACAGTAACAAAATATCCGTGAAACTTTCATTTTGTCGAAGATTGTAACTACCGCAATCAGTGTTGAAGATTTTATGAAGCTCAAACGTACTACAATTTGAAATGAGCAAACCAAGTTAACTATTATGCTGAACCCGTCGCGTAATTGAGGAGTGAGATGAAAAGCTAGGACTCATTGAGACAATGTTTTCACCTGGTTAGCTTGTTATACCGTGTATATTAAGAGTAAGATACGATCTGATCAGCTGCCCGGTGCCCGAGCGGCTAGCGCGCTTGCATTGTACAATTGGGGTATCATGTTCGATCCCCAGTTTAGTCTTTCGATTCGCACTGCTGATGAGACCAAACCAAATCGAAAAAGCTATCTCAGTCTTCCTAGCCTTTCATTCTAAGCCTCAGTCAAACTATCACAGAACCAATTTAGTAACTAGGTGACAATTATCTTTTGGTATATCATGTGGAATTAGTGCTGACAAGTGACAAAAACTTGCTTGGTTAGAGTAAATTTGTCAACTGGTTAAATACAAATATGTTTGGAGCAGTAATACGAGTTCTCTAGAAATTAATGTGGTTTCAGTACGAATTGAATTTTGTCATTCACTACTGACAAGCAGTTTCATCCTTTGTTTGCTGGACTTGAACGCATGGATATCAAGTCATTTTCTTCAATCTTTTACACCGGCCGTATAAAGGAACATGCGTCGTGTGTCAAAATCAAAAAACAATATACAACTTCACTACTTGTATCAATCCTAAAAAGTCCTGGTTTATGGCTCCATTTGCCTTGTATGAAATAACTCCACACTTTTTCTTTCCCTTGGCGTCAATGAAAAGTTATTATTCAGCAAATGTTCGCTTCCTTCAATAATCTTGTGAAACGTTAACGATACGCATGAAAGATGCATCGATAATAGAAATGTGGACATATTATTGACAGTAAACTCCAATGTAGAAGACCAATAGTATTTGAGACTTACAGGTTCGCCTTCCTATAAGATTCAGCGCAAGTTTGATGATAGGGAACGATGTTTGTTTAGTTTCTAGTAATGGGTAGAAGTATTCTCATTTTAAATAATAGTCAACGCTTAGAACAGTACGTGGTTTATTCCCGCACGCCCCCCCAATCTCCAATTTTATACTTTTGGTAGAAAAGCGCAAAGGAGGTCAAACAAAACTACCAACGAATTCACTAAAATGACTCCATTCACTGCCACAACCTCAGCTGTTGTCGATTCGTTAGTGGAACACACCGCGGTCATACGGTAACCAATATCGAAGGCGGTGAATAGCTGGGCTAGAACTGCGCATTATTGTTTCGTTCTGAATAGACGTTTGTCAAACTGATTTATAACATTCTGTTTGGTAAGGCATAGCTCGTAAACAAAATACCAACAGAAACAGGGCGGATACTGACACAAATAATAGAAAAAAACAATAACCAAAGGACAATTTGTTTAAAATGTCAGCACTATTTTTCGATCAGATTAGTTATTGGAAGTAGGCTCGATATGACACGATAAATCACATGAATCAATTATATAGGGCTGATGTTGTCGCCCGTCTAATTTATAACGGCTTATTCTGTAATTATTTTTATCACAAAATCATCTGAATATAGTTCACTGAACACAGTCGGTGTGATAAGAATCGGGAATATTCGATTCGGTAAATGGATTGGTTGAAGTTCTCTCACAAACATGATACTGGAAGGATCACCTTCCCGGCAAGAGATGATCTGCAAGTATCTCGTTTAATTTATGATTCTGTTGAACAAAAAATAATTTCCCGTCGAATAATTGAATAATTCAACAGCACTGACAACCAGCTACGCACTGCGAAATTATTGGGGAGAAGGTGGATGATTTCGGTGGAATTCACATCCATCCATCCGTTTTGGCCCGAATCGGTGCTTATCATAATTGCCTTCACTCTCCTTTTCTATTCCATTCTGTAGATGGATCATTTACTGAAAGCGGCGGTGTTTGTTGCTCAGATCTTGTGAAACCAACCTTTCAAGCAATATAAAAGCTTTATTTATGCCACGTTAGCTGTTCAAACAACAAAACGATTGGAAGTTGCTGAACATAACGACTGTACGGAAAACTGGATTTTAATTAATTTAGGGTAACCCAAGTGATTGGATCTAGCCTTTATATTGTGTGTGTGTGCGCTATCTGGTGTCACATTGAGTTGCATAGTATGCAAATGCAATGCTTTTACCCCACGTTATGGACCGTGTGGATATTACACTCACAACAAATAAAAGAACGTCCTGCTTAGTCAATGTCATCGACCAATGATGGTTTCCCTTGGGTGGCACAAAGGTTTCGATCACCCGTATTCCCGGGTGCAATCTGCTCAGTCCAAACATTTAGTTGTTTACCAAATGAAATGTCATGTGGTGCACATGCACGAGAATCTTGGAAACGGTGACGCAATATGCCATGATGTTTTTGCTCGCGGACGAAGCAGTACAAAGTGACACGTAACGTCACCGGGAGGTTACTGTGAACCTGTGCCAAAAGGGAATCAACTGATAACATTAGTACGATTTATTGATTAGAGAACAGAGCAGCACTATAAACTTACTGTAATATGATGCTATAAACGTAAATAACACGTTTCAAGTCAGCAGTAGCTTGTTTGGGTTAAACAATCATTACCTTCGAGAACGAAAAGGGCTTAATCATTAACACTTATATTCATTGTGAGGATAAAATGGGAATTTTTATGAAATACCTCACACTAGAACATTGAGTTGGGACAACCGAAAGATCACATGTGTGATGTGATCGAGTTCAATGAGATCATGACGATAAGCGACAGTTTTGCGCAGCCCCACTAACAATGGTGTGACTAGTTTCAAAAACAAACTTGACCAACTATTTTGGTGCGTTTTTTTCACATTGAGCGTTGTGAAGAAGCTCATGGCAAATGAAAACCAAAGAGAAATTTTTATTTTTGATCCATATTACGTCAGCTGTTTCGCGTGATTGCAATCACCTAGGGCCTTGAACAAAAATAACTTTCACAGACAAGCGAACGTTCGCTATGATATGGAACAGGACTGATGGACCCCATTCCACTAATTAACCTGTGAGGTTTCGGTATTCGAACCAGTAGAATGCAGGTATATTGGTTTCTTTAAATTTCCCCAAGCAAGAAAACAGCACTGCACTGACTTCGCTAAACGGTTAATTTTATTGTAAACACAGAAAAAATGAAACGTGATTCCGAGTGAATATGGTTCACTCTGAGCAGTTGTGAGAGTCTAGTTGTACCACCTTTCAAATATCTCGAGTTAACGTATATTTTGTGTTAATTAATGCGAAAACCATCCGTTAGTTTACAAAAAATGACTCTTGGAGCATAATAGTCAAGATCTTACGGTGTTGACTAACATTGCGTTGCTTATCCAGATGCACTTCCCTCTGTATATTCGATCTTCTGATAAATTTAATAATTCGTATCAATGTCGTCGTGGACAATTGAGCTGTGAAGCTTGACCGGAATCAAACAAAGTTGTTGAATGTGACCTCAATCGGGCTAAAGATCTGCTCTTAACAAAAGAAAAATCCAGCCTGCCTCTTTTAAGAGATTGTTATTTGGCTCTTTGTATTATTATGCAGAATAAACATTGTTCTAAATTACTTGACATAAGCGACCAGTGAGTTACAACTCATTTCTTTTACTCCTAATTTATGTTATACAAACCTCAAGATAACCTGAATTGAACTATTGACAATGGGATGTTTCTGTACACTACTGTCTGCAAGAAAGCTCACCGATATTGAGTGGAATCTATGCTATTCAAACCGTTGAACACGCAGTTTAACGATGATAAACCCCTGCTAATTTACTACACTCACCAGAGAGAGAAGTTTGGCTTTTACCTGGCCGACAACCTCTTTACATCATGGTAACCTGAATCGCTCCAGAAACCGTAATATCGATGATATTAGAACGTGCGGCGCATGATCGGTTACCAGGACCGCATCATATTGAAAACCAAGTCTGAAACCACAATGGTACGATTCTCTATCGCTCTATCCTTGTAACCAACTTGTCCTCGAAGAATAGAAAACAAAGGTCAATATGCGAGACCTGTTATTGCAACTCGAGGTCAACTGGAGGTGCTTATTATCAAAAGTATAACGCAGGCGTTCCTAGATGCACACTCCTAACATGTTTACTTGCGGTTAGAAATGTACCGGACCTTTAGCAAATTCATTTCCGAATCGGCTTTATTGATTCATTGTGTCAAAATTGTGTCAAACGCCGAGTGGGACTCACATTGGTAAGAACCTGGAAGCATGCGCATGCCAAAAGTAAATGAAAAACTATTGTATACATTTCGTTTGACTCATATACAATTCCAACACTTCCTTAAAAAACGATGTTCAGTCGATCATATAATTGTGTATGCTAAGTTGTGGCAAACGGTTATACTTCACAACACAACGCAACTTCCACACTGATAAAAGACAGAGTTCAAATGTCAAGACCCAGTCTCTACTCATGATCATCCCTTTCGGTAATTGAATTGCTGTGTTTATATTCCACGGGTCTGCTCCTATAAAATAGCAGACGTCCAAAGCTAATATCAAGACTTTCAGGCTTCCAGGTTTAAAGTGTACTATGGAAATCGGGATATATGTCGCTGTATCTTATCAGGAGCATACTACAGATTACATAACCATTTTAATGAATTGATAAAAGATTTCGATAATAAATAGGCAACTGTCATGACTACAATGAAATATATCCGATTGAAAATTGCACAGCGTAAACTGTTGTTATATCTAAATACCTCCGTTGCTAAAAGAAGTTGTTGCAAATTTTCCCTCCGTGTTTCAAGTCCATTATCACCGGTGTTAAGGCATCCTTCCAATTAAAATGAAAACTGAAACATTGGGTCCCATTTATCCAACTCGTTAGAACTGAGAGAAGACAAATACTGCGAGATGTTAACATTTCTTTTATTCTCTTCAGTCTCTACAACGTAAAACAATCTGGTATTTATACAAGCAAGTTTTGGTAACTACAGTGGTAAAACGGACAGTAGTCAGGGAAGCGGGGGAGAGGGTGGGCATTCACCCATAGATTCCACAGAGTTGTGAAAATTTATGAAAATATTTCACAGACACTTTTCATTTTGTTAGAACAGAGAGAAGACAAATACTGCGAGATGTTAACATTTCTTTTATTCTCTTCAGTCTCTACAACGTAAAACAATCTGGTATTTATACAAGCAAGTTTTGGTAACTACAGTGGTAAAACGGACAGTAGTCAGGGAAGCGGGGGAGAGGGTGGGGTGGGAAA
>UZAN01040071.1:81072-93972 GCA_900618425.1 Echinostoma caproni | reverse complement strand
CATCCTAAGTCGGTATGCGCGCATTCTGTAGACCAACCACATAAGACATTCAAAAGAGAGTGAGAGGGAGTGTACGTATGTGTTAACCTCCGTTCTGACAGAGATGAGGTGAACATACCCACTGCCTTCCATCACCACCACCACAATTAATCATCCTCCAGATTGGCGAACCAATAGGAATACAGGTGAGGTGTGCATGGCCGCACGCCTTACGGACCATATTCACACCGGGGTGAGCGCTCGATTGTGATGTTCCCTCAAACACGTCGACTGAATATTGAAGTTTTCTGTACATTTGTTCGTGTGTCTGGTCGCGTGTGGGGTTGATCCGCTACCCTATCCTCTTTTAATGTGTGTACAAACACGAATTTGGATCGTGTCCACGCTCATTCTGTCGTCAGACAATTGAACTCGGAGAACAAATTGGAATAAACGTTCGTTTGTTTGCCCGGAAAAATCTCACCTGATCAGAAGGAAGAAAGAAATGTCAGAACGTGATGAAGTAAGTTGCTAATTCCACATTGTAAATTAACAAGGTGGAGTTTTTCACATCAGCCTGTTTCGTCCATTTCTATTTTTGAGATCGATTAAACGTGTAAGTGATATTGTACCGGAATGTCTGTGAGAATGAGGCTTATCCTGTTTGCATTAAATCAGGTAACAATGAATACCCGGAAATCAGAAATCATTACACAGACTTCGACCGATCGCATAAAACTAACGCCTTCCTACAGGACTAGCATTGCCCTTAACTGGCAAAAGGTCCCTTGCATCTGATTAGTTTTCCCTACCTAGAATTGTTATCCATCAGTTCTTTATGGTCAAAAAATATTATACCTTTATTCACATGGTAAATAGACTTTTGGAATGAATACCCTTTAAACTATTGTGTGCATTAATTAGAATGCAGTCCTCATGATGTTATTGTACCTTTAATTGCTTTTTTCAGAGCCTGCCTCATTCAGGGCAAAAGAATTCCCCGAAATTTACGGTAGCATTCGCTGCCGGGGATCTAATTTCCTCAGCTCGCCCAGTATCGCCCCCAAACTCCGCAGAAGTGAATGTGACCAGCTGCACTAGTGACTTATCTTTGCGGGTTCGCTCTGCGGCCACTTCTCCGATCGGTTCTAAACAATCAAACTCGATCACAACTGATGATTCCACCACTCCTAGTCCCCTACGATTTGACGTATCTGGTCATCATCTGATGACTAATCGTGGTCCAATGGGTGCATCCAAACGAACCCTACAAACTGCCTTTCCGAGCAGTTCAACGCCCACTTACAATGCAGATTTGGAACGAAAGCGACTCACCTTAAGCTCCATTGCCTCACCCTCTGCAGGAACTCCTCCTTTCAGTAGCCCTCCACACTCTCATGTGAACGGCTTGGATTTCAGTAATCCACAGACGATACACCCAAGAATATATTCTAGCAATGTACCACCAGATCAGTGTGGTTTGCAGGATACCAACCCATGGTCCTTGCCCGGTTTGGATACGCGATCTGCACTGGCTGCCCTGTCCATGGCATACTCTTCGTTATTTCGAAATCAAGGGACATCTAACCAAACAGTTATGTCGCAATCGGCCTCAGTTTCGACTCCACCGCGTATTCCCGCATCTGATGTGCTCCCAAGCATGGGAAAAGTGGGTACTAACAGTGCTGCCCTATCCAATATTTCCACTTCAACCATGCCCAACTTGAATGCACCTTTACCCCTACCCCTACCTGATACACATGGAGGTAGTCAATTTTCAAGCAACGCACCAACAGACAAATCCCCGTTGATTGCTGGGCGAACACCTTTAGTACAGCCCAGTGCGGAGTTAATTCCGCCAGCAATCAGTAGTATGTTGTCGGTAAGTTCATTCGCATACTATATAACATTTACGAAAGATGAGATAACTCGTATTCTAATTGTCATATCAGCTATTTGAAAAGCATTACCAATTCTGTTTTACCTTAGTGGTTTAATACTCTACCGTTATATTTAAAAATCCGCTCCAAGTTTTTCCCCAAATTTATGCAATATTGATTGATCAAAATATCTT
Organism: Echinostoma caproni; assembly: GCA_900618425.1. Taxonomy (NCBI): domain Eukaryota; kingdom Metazoa; phylum Platyhelminthes; class Trematoda; order Plagiorchiida; family Echinostomatidae; genus Echinostoma; species Echinostoma caproni. Next base: position 91,919 of record UZAN01040071.1, on the reverse strand, counting down.
ATCCGTGATCGTTGGTTTTTCGCCACAGTAATCTTCGGTGGATAACGTACCCCGTATATGGGATCTGCGAATTGATTGACTCAACTACGCGCACTTGGAACAGAGTTTACGCTTCTACGATCCACCACGTGAAACTACATAGAATATAGATAATAGTTTTATCTAGTAGCAGTCCTTTTTCTTTTATGTTTGAAATCTTAGTTTCAAAGCTTCCTTAGGGGAAGGAGTCAGCTGCTAGTATCGCATCCCTTTAGCGAATCCGTATATCAGATTCACACATTCTCGTCACCTTGAGAACACACGGAACGGCATTTTCACACGGAGTGCGCGAGAAGAACCATAGAATGAACAATCCGTGTTGGTAAGGGTGCATCAATCAGCATACGAGGTGACGGATAACACCGACAGCATACACACAGTGCTTAAGGTGTAAGATACCGTGAATCACCGGACATAAGCCACTCGAATTGCACAATCTGGTACACTGAAAAATCGGACATAAAAATGCGTATCTTTCGAGAAAGTATGCTTACCACCAGTAAATAAAATTATTACCTGTTTAAAACTGCATATCGTGGTAGTAGGAGAAAGCGGTGCTCACAAGCGTGCATTGTAACTCCGCAAAAATATACCGTATTAATTTGTGTTGCCATCAGTTTTTCTTCGATCCAGTTCAGTATCTGTTCGTTCACGGGGGTAAAATGGGCAAGTGGGTTAATTATTTGTACTACAAGCAAAGCGACACAAAATATACAAACAATCATTCGTTTTCCTGAGGTTACCAGATATTATATAACTAACAATAATTGCTCTTTGAAGTATAGTATTATTACTACAGAGCTGTTTCCATACCTTGAAACTCTATAATAGAGTACAGTACACTACAGTAATGTTTTGCACCTTTTCAAATGCAATGAAAGATGGAAAATATTCTTGATATTTTTTATTGTCATTGATTTGAACACATCGTTCAGGGAAAGATAATAGCTCACTATGGACTCGTATAAAGTAAGGTACAGTTCGGGACATTATGCATACGTTGATGTGATGCGTATTCGAGGTGCCACCTTATTGAGAGCAGTTTAGAATTTTAGGGGCCAGATGGAACGCTCAAAGTAGTCTTTTCAATGAGCAGAAAATCGGGTTCCGGGTTGCTACAAATCAATCTCTCCTAAGATTTCATCGGTTCTTTTGTATGATAAGAAAAAATACATGACAGAGGGCATTTGTAATGAAGAGTAAAGAGCATCAATTAATTATTATCAAGGAATTCAGGAAAATCAGGAAAATTGAGGGTTTTGATTAACTTACGTAATTTTTATAAATCCCTAGTTTTTATAATAGCAGTTAAATTTAAGCGGTATTTAAGCGGTAATTTCATCAATTCAAAAATTTATTTGAAGATAACTATAGAACTGCACAAAATATTGTAAGTGTGGTTTCGATCGGATGTTTCGATTCATACAGTAGAAATTTGTGGAAGGCAAAGAGAGGATTGCTAGGGCATCAGAGATAGTCATTCTTTTACGGCACCCATTTGATGGGGTTTACTTGTGTGTGAAAGGTGCCAATGCATATAGTTCAGGTAAATTGTTCGAGAGTTTACAATTAGTGGTATTACTGATTTCAGCTCCATGAAAGCCAATGTCCATGCGCACACCTCACTCTAAACAGCTCAGATTAAATAGTCCAAACCCGAAATTTAAGGTTCATAAGTAAACTGTGATGTAACGGTAGGGTGATTAATCGTAAAACCTGCAGGCACACAATCATCTTTCCCCAATAACCACCGGAGTAATTTTATTGTGTTCCTGTTTAGATGAAGCAAAGACTATGACATTGAAAAATGAGAAGGAAGTTGCTCTGCTAAGAATCAGTAACACGCGACTGGTCAGCAACGGATTGGGCAGTGATACTTTTACATCTGCGGTCATTTTTGGTCATTCATTCTAGAACCAAAAAGTGAAACAAAACCTTTCCCACAGAAAAGTGAATGATACTGTTGGACGTGATCATAAGCAATACGAGAAATTCAACTTGTATATTTTACCATTAAGTATGGAGTAATCAAGTATAAGTTCACACACAATATCATTCAGAAATTGGAGAGATCGATGTAATCCTATGCGGGTGGGAGGAGGCCACGTTGTGCTTTGATCGTGCTAAACAAACCGAGAGAGGGTTTTCCAATTTAACGCCACTCCCACCAGACACACACTGACCCGCCACCGCCTCCCCCCCCCCGTCCNATGCGGTCACCCAGCTAAAGTCATTCGCATGATGCAATTAGACAAAAGATCACATTATTAGTCCACTTCGCAAGGATTAAAGTTTGACTCGTGGGAACCGTGGTTCTTTGCGCTAGGGGTGCATGCATAGTCATAAGGCGTTTGATGAGAGAGAGTAGACGAGCCATGGTGTGCGTGTGATTGACAGGACAAGCTCATCGTGCTGCTCTGTCGTAAAACACCACTGAAAGCGGAACTATTTACAAGAACATGATGTATTAATAATTTTTCGATGCATCCAATTCTCAGTTAATCTAACGCAATTAACCTGAAATGAAGCCATCAATAGATGGCTGCCGAAATCGTCCATAGTTCGTTACTGACTTAGTCCACAGAAGTAGTCTGTGTAAGCAAGGTATTTACAAAACAGATACCTTTTTTGGTCAGTAGAAATTGCATATGGCACATTTTTCCAGGAAAATAGATGAGCAAATCAAAAGATACATACTGGTGGAGTAAACAAAAAATCCTCCAGATTTACGGATCTACATATGCTTTGAATATTGTCTCGTTTGATGGCGGAAATGGATTATATAACAACATTGTACGATGTCTTCTCGGTAGAGAAACAAAAACTGTAGTATTCTTTTGTAATGTCAAAGGTGAGATGGCCTGTTATAAAGGATTATACAAACAGAACTTAGGTGATCACTATTTCGTCATTGAATTTGAGGTACGTAAGATATCAAAGTTATTTGAAGGAGGGTGTGCTTTCGATCCTGCCTGAAACTCTTTTTTCAAATAATGTTATCTCAAAAATAATTCATCATTTTAACCATTTTACTAATCGTATTGCTACCATTCGTCGGTACATGACAAAACAGAAATTAGCCTTCAAGTTGAATGCATCAGACATGACGTAATTTCCCCGGAAATGATTTCGGTTCTGAGCCTATCGGAGCACTAATCGACGAAGCTCGCAAACCCTTGTGAACAGGTATCTCCTAGTACAGTTTTCCAAAATAGTGAATTATATTTTATGCATCCTAGTCCAATATATATATATATATATATTCCAATATATTTAGAAGAAAATATGTATCAAAATGTTAATCGTCTACTATCACTTATTTCTATTTGGAGATCTTAATCGATCGAGCAGAGGTGAATCAGGACACGGTTACCGAGACCCAGTCAGCACACACTGTGAACTTAGGGATTTGTTGTATTTTGATGTCGTGAAAACATGAAATACTGCAAAATAAAGAACTTTGTATATAGTTGTACCTTAGCTAACAAATAACACTATTTCATTTCAGGAAAATTTGGATTGTTGGCAACAATTTCAACAGGCGGCTTATGCAAATAACTTGGATCCACATTTTTTGGCCCTGTACAGCAATGCTGGGTGAGTCGCTGTTCTGACACATTCTTAATTTTATGTAATACCCAAAGAAAAACTTACAAGAATGCACACAGTACTTTTTAAACAAATCACCATTTATAATGGCACTTGTTCGTTTGGTTTGCAGATGAATCATATCATTTGGATGTAGAATTCATTGAAGCTCTATGTGATGGTTTGCCACTCCAAGTACCTGGGTTTATGTTGCATTTGACATGAGTACACAATAGGTCCTAATGGCAGTGGGGTTTATCTGATCTCCTGTTCCTCATTCAAAAGTGGTTATTCAGAAAATATCCTTCAACATCAGTTATGTACATATTTATTCATGCACAGTGCTTAACGAGAATTTTAACAACACATTCTGTAGGAGGATAAATATACCCGGGATTACAGAATGTTTTCTGAACAAAATCCGAACTACCAGAAACAACTGGCTTTCAATAGCAAGTGATATATAAATTTATTTATTTTTAAATTTGTACTACTGGTCGTTAATCTCGGATCACAGGACCCGATTGACCATCATTTTATAAATGCTTATTACACAAATTTATGATGAACAGCAAACGAGGTTAATCAAATAGTCAGGAAGGCCTACTGTTCATTCATGGAAACCGGTAACCTAAGCTCCGGAACTTATGGTGGCGAACCGCACGAGGTTCCACTAGGTTAGGCGTGGTATTGCTTAAGACGGTAGTAAATCTGCCTACCACCAAAATTGGGTGCCGGTGGCGGGGTTCGTACCTCGAATGATAGGGTCCTAAGCATGCTCGTTGCAGTGACTAAACCACTGTACCACCACCACCATTGAGGATGACAACGCAACCAACTTGAATTGGTACTTTTGATTAACCCTATGTGCACTGGTGGATAATGCGGTAACACAAAGACCTTCTAAAGGGAGATTTGCGGATATGTAATAGTGACGAGCTTTTTGGTGGTAGGCAGCTTTGCTGTCGCCCGGTTCTATGCCACGCCTAACCCATCGGGGCCTTATGTGGTTCGCCACTCCAAATCCCGGGGCTTACATTGCCGGTTACCATCACTGGATAGCAGGTCTTTGTGACTATGGAGTCCGCCCCACCAGATGTTCATCACACACTGGTTTGTAATAAAAAAATAACAAAAGTAAAAGTTTGGTCCTGTAATCCCCGAGTGTATGGACAACTGGATGAACTGACGGTTGTACGTGAACATGGATTGCGAAGAACGATCAGTTTAAACTACAATATAAAAAATGATTTACCGAAGATATTGACGTACATTATCAAAGGTGATCATAACTATTTTATAGAAATGCCAAGATTACTCATGTGACAAAAAGCAAAAACAATCCGTAGCAGGCCAAACACCCTGTCAGTTTCAAGTCTGTGTGCAATTGGAATGGGTTGTCGTCCGAAAACGTTGGGACTAAGATGATCAAGTGCTTTTACTTGGAACCCCACACTTTGCTCGAACGTCATGTTGCAATGAGCAGAGCTTGCGTTAGAACAAAAGCAATCAGCAACCAACATCACATCTGCTGGCAGGTAGTTGAGATTTCATGGGAGATTCGTAGAACCGTATAACGGGATACTACGAAAAACAGTAAACATGTTTCGGCACTGGAGCTGCAAGATTACAACCATCTAATCACGTGAGTTAATAGATCGAATGCCGTAAGCGGTATTTGCCCGGTGGTAACGTCACCAAATTATTAACACAGAGGACGTGTTTTCAAACCCACCACTGCCACCCGACTTTCCCCATTGGCAGGTTTCTGACTGGCAACCTCCCCCTTCCTGAAAATTGCATCAATAATTGTTCGTTAAAGTGAAATGAAAATGAAAAAATGCATCCAGTAAATTATATGTTGCCAATATACCATGATGAAAGTTCCGTAATCAATACTGATTGTGGGTAATGAATGTACCAACATAAGCGGTCATTTAAACACACCAACAGCATTAACAACTCTCGCTTGCTTAAAAAAAAGTTTGATTTTCCCTGGGTAGTTCTATTGTTCAACTACTTAATTCTAGGAGTATTTTATGTACAAGTATGTGTCCCTGTTAGGCCCTCACACCTGATTTACCATTAAGGTTTTCAAAGAACTCAGGTAAATGATAAACAATAGCTGTACCACTTCACCTGGCTTTCTTGAAACTACGATACTAAAAAAATTAAAAATCAAGATAGTAAATTCTCCATCAACTTAAAATGTGAGAACTATATGTAAACTGCAGACAAGAAAAATTCAGGCATGACTGGTTCAATTTAATTGAACCTTTCTCTCATCAGCTGTTTCAATACAGAACAATAGTGCTTCCAAGAAAAGAATTTCTCTAATCAGGCATCCACATGGTTCTGTGATTAATTTTCATTTGCTACTAAAAATGGGGCCAGTTTATTGTTAAATTCAATTGTTCTCACGAATATAAAGTAAAATATTACCGAGCTGTTTGAACAATAACAATTTTAAGCCTGTGAAGAAACTGCTTTGCTCCTTTGTAAAATCTCTCCGGATAGCAATTTTCAATGTTCAATTCGATTCAACGTTTTTGAACGCTCTCTTCATACATGGAGTTTTGACGATCGTGATTTGGAAAGGATAAAACTGCATCATCCAACCTCTTTTGTACAATGATTTGGTGAACCATAGGCTATCTGGCTAAACAGGATATTATGAAAGCGGAAGGATTGATTCCGTGAGGGTTCTGAATAGCTCGCAAACACTAAGCTTCCGCGCATTGGGCTCACTGAATGAGGATTTTTTGAATTCCATCGAGCGGAGGACGTGTGTTCAAATCTCATCACCACCGCCTGACTGTCCCCATTTGTGAGTTGTATGGCAGACCTTTGATTGGCCGCATGCCCCCTCCTAAAAATTGTATCATTATGTACTCAATAAGCACAAGTAACAATGAACAAGAAGAAAAAGTCCATAAGCCGGACTTCAGTTGAATCAACCACAGAAGCAGCTAATACTGGTCCTACCGCCTTAGCCAAAAAGAAGGGTTCCAAAAGTTCACACTCGTTGTCCGACCTTTCATCCACAATGAACTGACTTGGATGCAAACCTCCAGCTTAACTAAGGAATAAGTCAGTCGCATTTGTCTACAAAACTATCAGTATTTGTTTGATCCATCTGAAAGGTGGTTGATACAGTCGAATTGGAAAATACTTCTTACTTTCCTAAGAAGAAAAGGACTATGTTGAAAACCTGAAAAATGAAGATCAATCTTTTATAATGAATAAAACTGCGGGATAGATTCATTGATTCATTGACTTGGATGTATGTAAACTAAAACAGACCATCATTATCTCAACAGTAATGCATAATTCACTTCCTATGCCTCTCCTCTTCGGATGCAGATGTCCGTTTGAACTATCCGGCTCAAGTCGACGAAAAAATGCAACGCGGGAAACTACAAGCATGCTTAAAGCTTGGCTGAATGAGCATCGCAAAAATCCGTACCCAACAAAAGGCGAAAAAATTATGCTAGCTATTGTGACGAAAATGAGTCTCACACAAGTATCCACGTGGTTTGCAAACGCACGTCGTCGACTGAAAAAGGAGAACAAAGTGACCTGGAATGTTCGCAATACGAATTCGTCCGACGCCGGACGTGATTCGCATGGAGATGATGATGATGAAGACGAGCTTGGCCCAGAGTTCGATGATGTTTTGGATATGGAAAAAATGGATAATTTACTCAATGGACATCAAAATATGACCGAAGGAGTACGGAGTCCGTTTGCTCGTCATCCCTTGACAGTTTATCATACAGGACCTCTATCAAACGCGGAACATCGATTACGAACTAAATGCTCCGCGGCCCCAAGTGGACCAAACACTGCATCTGATGGCAAATTAAATCCACGACCTCATCCTTTCCGACCCTATCTATCGTCCGAGGAACAGCAAAGTAAAATCTGGTCCCTGGTTGAGATGGCTCATAACCAAGCATCACGAGAGATCCGGTCTCATTCGCCACATGGTAGCACGGATTTTAAAACATTTTCCCTCAACGGATCACAGCGTTCTTCAGAGACTGTCGATCAAGAAAAATATACCAATAACTTGTCTAAGGATGCGTGTCCAAAGTCCCAATCTCCGTCATCAAAAGGTGGCATTCCGAGTGGTCAATGCAGTAGAAAACTTGGTGGTGGGTTAGACGTGCACATACCGACCAACCTTGCCCCGAATTTCCCCACGAGTATAGCTTCAGATCCCAAAGGTCTTCCGCTTCTTTCCCCAGCGGCTTTGGCAATGTTCTGTATGTATTATCAACAACAACAGCAACAGCAGCAGCAACAGCAGCAACAAAAACATCAACAACCGTCACAGTCAGCACCAAATCAGCATATGATCAATTTAGATCAAGTTGATCACATGGCATTTAAAAACCTAAGCGATTCAGATCAACTAAAAACCGGCACTCCTGGACGATCTATGTACGACAAAGATGATTGTCAAGTACATCCAACACCTAGCAATACGCTCTCGCTCAATCCCCACCGTCCTTTGAATCGTTGGCCAGTATTGAACGGATATATGATCGGACAAATGACCGGTTCTCAGTCAGACCACTGAAATTTAGTATTACAAAATTGAGAACAAGTAAGTAAGTTCAATATCTAGTTAGATCTCTCAGTGTAAAATGGTCAGTATACCTTAATATATAGAGATGCAAATATACTTTACTATAGAATACGTGGTTTTATAAGGCCAGTAAGCATGTATATATTTCGGCATGCAAGTATAACTAGAGTAGGTTCTGACGAAAGTGAATAAGTATGCATGTCATGGGAACGAAGTTAGGTGGGCGCATAACAACCCCCTTTTATTTCGGGGAACTCAAGGCTGGGCAGAGCTGTTGAAAATGTCCTACTTGTCATCACTTTTACCACCGTTGGATCTAAATAAATAAAATTATAAATGGATTCTTTTTTCTATTTCAGTATCCACATTATTCACTTCTTTGATTATGAGCGCTTCATTGTCTCTGTTTTATGATGCATAATTGCTTATATGTTACCCTTTAGTGGTATTATTTCAATTTCACCTAATCTGTATGGTGACTAAGCGCCAAATCGCAGCCTACCTCAGAATAACTCGCCAGCACAATAATCATGATCTTCAATGTAGCCTATCAATAATACTAACAAGCTCATTTGGATTTAAGTTTCTTACATATTTTTTCGAATTAGGGTCGATTGATTCAATTTCAGTGCTTGTCGCTTTTATGCTCGCGAAAGGTTATGAGTCATTTCGATTAAAATAGTGGGATTGTGGAATCAACCATAAATCAGCATTGCCCCATGTCCATATCTTTAAGAATCAGTTTGGTTTAAACTTCGTACAAAAGGTGCTTCCAAAAGAAGTTTGTGGATTAGACTTGTTATTTGTGTATATTCCCATCGACAGGCCGTTGGTACGGGAAAAAGCGGGATGACTGGTTAACATTCATTTTCTTATTTGTATGCAAAACATTGAGTTATCTAATTGTTTATGTAGAACCGTCATTGGTATCGTCAAAATCAACGGCAAGATTCTAATTCTTTTCTTTTGCTTTCTGTTGCAGTGATACTCAATACAGTGCATTCATATCCCTACTTACAGACGGCATATTTTCGACAAACCTATCCAAGGGAATTGCGCATTTACCTAATTCTACTATCCGTAAAACAACTGTGCGCCTCTCCCGCTCCCCAGTCGCCCGATTAACATTCCACGAACGGAATAGTTCGCAAATGTATACAATATTATTATCGATCCAGCAACACAGTATCCAACCTGCCTAACTCACACTACCCTCCTCCCTTCCATCCGTCCTGATGGACCTCATTATCATCTTATGTTATCTCTACATCCTCCCACTTTATTTGAGATGCAATGTTGTACACATATTTAAGCGTACATACCTATATATGCACTTATTCACCCACATACTAAACTAACCTTGCATTTGAATGGGTAGTCCAAACTATTCACTTTTGCCCTGAGTTGCTCATGTTGTTCTGCCACAATACATTCGTTCAACTCATCCTGTTGGTCTCTATTTTCTCAATCTGTCTCTACAGGATAGTTGTCTATTAGACAAATAATCATTAGGTGAGCCTTTTGCGCCTTGCAGTCTCTTTCTGAGCTAGATATGTTCATGATGTGGGGTTCTGTAATCCTCAGATGTCTAGCATCATTCATTTGGATCGGAAAGGTTTTGCTGTGATGGCTGACGAAATGAACTACATAAAACTTTCTTTGTAGTTGAAACTCGTCAGCGGTGCATACTTTTTACGTCCGCCCAGGGGCTCGAATAAGGAACCTCCGAGTTGGAAACAGAAGCCTTTTCTTAGGAACACAAGCACTGTGAGTCAGAGTGCGAAAGAGCTATTTTTTCACTTAGTCCCTAATAGGGCCACACAAAAACCAGCAAGCCTCATGTATGTTTATCCTTATAACGGTTTGTATCTACAAATTTTCATTGCATCGTGAAAGACATTTAAAGGGAGTAAGTACACTCTAAAGCGTTATCTAAATAGCTTGGTAAAATAAGTTATGCTGTTTTGTACATCATTGAGTGAAATTCGACAAGTAGAAAAAAAGTTACCTAAAAAGTTACTCACAAAAAAATCTAGAGAAGGGATCAACCAAAATTAAAATTTAGAAAACTAAATAAAATTCAATGCAACTGGCTGAAAGAGGCTCCATGGATAAAAACAGTTTTCTGTAGCACACTGAAAATCGATTGTTTTACTACGGATTATCTATTGGCACTATCTAGTAAATCACAAACTTAATATGTTATTCATATTTCCGATTCTATACGAAAACGTAGTTTTGGGGCAGTGTTTTACAAAACACGAATCCAAGGTGGTAAATATGACTATTAGTATGTGTGAATTTTTTGTTATGCAATTTCCTCATCGCAAACTGGTGCAGATTTTGAACAATATTCATTTAGAAACGAAAACATACCATTACTCCTGATAGTTCATAGTCAACATGCATGGTACTTTCATACGTTATATTTAGTTTAGTCACTCTTTATAAGTTCATCTAACCAGCTGTCTGGTTTGAATGAAAATTCTACTACACACTTTTGAAATAGGAAGCAATGTTTTCCCGTTACAAATTTGAATAGAGAAGTCAGAAACATGGGTTTGCACAATGTATCCATGGTCATTTCTCTGCATCTGTACACGTGCATACTGCAGTCAAAGTCATT
>UZAN01040071.1:45135-67383 GCA_900618425.1 Echinostoma caproni | reverse complement strand
TATAACTACTTTTGTGCAAGTTAAAGCGTTCCAAATACAATGACATAATATATATCATGATCTGGACTTGGTACTGCCTCGTTATATGGACACGGTTTCTCCAATTCCGTTTCAAACAGGTGTGATTACACACGCTTGAGAAAGAATTCACCATGAATTTGTGCTTGTCTGCAGTGTATGCTTTAGTGTCCATTTAAGTACAGAGTACGGTAGTTCAAGGAGCTATACCTTCACTCCTCCTCAAACAATAAGTAGCGTTAACCTGTATTGTTTGAATGTAATGGAGTGGGAATGTTCACAGAGGGGAATCTATTTTATCTCGTGTTGATCAATGACTTCCGTGATAAAGAATAAGTTTTTGGCCGTTAGCGAATTTTAATTGTCAACGCCGCACGGAAAGGGGTTGTAGATTCGTGGTCAAGCAAAACCTCTGATGGTATATTTTTCTCCAACAATAATATGATCTACACGGAGTGAATCCACCGTATAAATAGCTAAAACAATATGATTTTTGAAAACGGGACCCGGCAAATGAATATAAAGCTTTGCGGGATGACAGAAATACCAATTTTTGAACGATAGCTTTAGTAGCTAACACAATCAGCCTGCGCAAACTTTATATTTGTACTCTGCAATGACAGAATTTCTTTAAATCCCAATTGATTGACTTGTGGTAAAATGTGGGATGACCAACAAACACAAGTGTTTCTTCCTTGCTGAGACCAATCAGCAAGGCAAAAGGTTTTTCCATGCCTGTCCGAACTCGACCACCGAACCCTCCGGTTTGGATTGAGACCCGCACCAGAATAACATCTGGTAAACCCTGGTATCTGTGAATTTGCACGGGCGATTTAAGATAACGTGTAGATCAGGTCACTTCGGAGGGACAAAACCTATCCGTGGCTTTTCATCAAACTTTGGTAACTGAATTTATATGGTCCACGATTTACCAATCTCTGGTATTTCCCCGACCCATCACATAAGATCCTTCATAACACATTGCCCCTATCGATTCTCATGGTTTCAAAGAAAGACCCCGGTACTTCCACGAAGTGGTCCTCGTTAGCTTGGAAGAAACCATGACAACAGCTTTATAATACCGCAGTTCCATTGACTACTTACGCAGGAATCCAAAATGAGCCGCATAATGGCTAGAACAGCCACACTTAGATTTGGGTGGATCGAGACAAACAGGAATTCAAAGGAGTCACAAAACCGAGCGGAATCCCATCAGTTTTCCCTGTGATTTTTTGTAAAAACCCTAATTCCCATTCATACACAAAGCAGGATGGGTTTGGTTGAGACGAATACCAACCAAAGAAATTCTCGTCATGGACCCATTCACATATGAATGTAGTTCAGGGCATGTCGGAAACGGATCGGTGGAAATCACTGTATCCCAAGATAGACAATACTATCTCATCACGTACCCTCTCGTAAACAGTTTAGAAACGAGTTCTCACTGATAATTCATCCGTTCAGCTTTATCACAAGGTTGTCAACACTTGTCCACATGACAGTCCGAACTTCCGCCAGGTTTTTAACCGATCATCAAACTGTATAAATACCCACCCACAGAGTTTACTTTGTTTCCCACCCACCCCTTTACCTGTTAAATGATGCGCGAGACGTCATTATCTTCACTCAGATCACCTTTATTCTACATATCCATTCTTTTTTGTTGTGAGATATGGAGCAAGTAACTTGAGAATGATCGATATGATAATATGTGGGTAGTTGGTGGTGAAGGGGGGACAGAAAGAGAGATAACCGCTTCTGATCCACGAAACGTAGTGATTCTGTCCGATTTCGACAAGTATATCCATATAGCGTTGTCCGAATGCATCCGTGGCACGTAGCCCCTCCTGAGAGAGAGAGAGAGTAAAACACCCACCTCGACAACCCCGAGATGCACATGGACAAAAGAGCCGATTCTGGTTCCCTCCTATTTGCACGAACATTGTCAACATGAACTAATCGAAATAGCTTATGATAGACAAAAGTAAACTATACATTAGAATCGGCTGTAATCTTGTCGAGCTTGAGATTATACATAAACAAGAACGCGAAGTTCTAGAAGTTGATCAAAATTAGACTTTTTACTTTCACCGTCCCTTAAGGACTTTTATCTACGACTTGATTATCAGTTGTCCATAAGGGGTCGTGTGGACTTTGCTAAAAGTTCTAGGTTGTAACCTTTGAATCACTGTCTTCACCCTCGTCTGAAAATTATGTAACGAGTCTTTGAACTTTGTCAGTTATCCCATTTCGCCTATTCGGCGAGCTTGCAGTTTGTTTGCAAACGTTTCATCACCAGCCGAGGTAACATCATCAGTACTTGTGAAGTGGTCAGTTATGTCTCGCGAATGCATGCTGCATTTCTATCTGTATGAAAGATGACATGTTTATGAATTGTGTTAAAATCAGCATACCTTCTGATCGTTGGTGCATTTAGGGTTTTGATTTTAAAAGATATCGTTGAAAACCCATGGTCATTCGCAGATATCTGATAAAACTCGCTGAGTAATGCCTTGCAATCAGGTTAGTACATCAAGAATTTCATAGCAGACTGCGGTTATTGCCACATGTGGTGGAGAAAATTTGACATTGAAGTCTTCCAAACTGGTCGACTGCGCGAGATAAGGGAACAGTTCTTGGTAGAACTATAGTATTTTTGACTGTTAAATTAAAACTCGCTTGTGTCTTTCTACTTTAATTTAAATTTGAAGTAAAACATTGTGTATAAAGATGCGTCGGTAGTTTACAAAGTTCCATCGCGATCGTCTACATTAGCCAGGTTCTCCACATTAACACCATGGTGAACAAATCGTGGTTGTTTCGTTTAGGACCATGAAACCAATCGGGTAGCTACCAACCTCGCCCCCACCCACCAGTTTAACGGTGAACCCAGTCGAACACAATGAAAACAAGGGACAGTAATGGTCAGTGGAGAAGAACACATATATAAACAAACGGACACAAGCAGAAGACTGCCACCTAACAAGCACCGATGATGTCACCTCGGCTGGTGATGAAACGTTTTCAAACAAATTGCCAAGCTCGGCGAACAGGCGAAATAGAAGAGTATGCACTTTGTTAACGTCACACATTCGTACGGAGTACAATTACGGTTGTTGCACTAAGGGCTAAGCATAATTTGACTCATAGAAGAGTAGACTTTCCACAATAGGTGATTTACAAACGGATATCACTCAAAAAACTCTTTTTAAAGAATCTGTTCCTACTCACTATAGAAGATTGAACATTGTGTATGTGTGTGCGCGTGGTTGCGCTACTACCTGAAAATCTTAGTACACTTATTTTCACTGTCTACAACGTTCTACTTGGTTCATCATCCATACATGAGCAAAAATTAGAAGTAAAATGAAAATTGTTAAAGATATTTTCCCAGTGTGTATAATTCATTTAGCCAACAGTACTAATTATACAAAAAACGCTGAGAAATAATGACAAACAACCGGTGATATTTGAAAACCCTATGGTTTATTTCACAGTATTTTCAAATACCCGAACTCCCGAATACAACAGTATCTTCTACGGTTTTGATCGTGCCCAGATGAGACACCATTTTCTGAATCCTTGTCAGGTTGGTTGTACAGTGCGACAAAACGCAAAGTTGTCTGTGATCAGACAAGCACACGGGACGTAGGCACCCACGCACCCACGCATGCACCACATGGCCGGAATTAGCACATCGAAACAACAGGTTGACAGGCAAATGGAATCGCTGAAGCGTTCAGGAAATGTGCTCCAAAGCAGACAACCAAAACTGATTCCCACATGGTCTGTCCGGATCAGTTTTGGGTGAGAACATGTGCTAAATAAATGATCGGGAACACGAATACACGCGTCACACATTGCATGCTGATCGCTTTCATTCTGTCTCCAGCGCACTCTGGCTCGTTTTTGTATGCTTGTGTGTGTGTTATGTAACTGGTGGCTTCATGCCCCCTACCAACCTGACTCAGGTGCTGATTTCTAGAGAACAATGGTTAAACAAAAGACCAAACAGGAGGTCTGAACAGATGAAGATATATTGACAGAATCGCGTGTGTTATGAGCTGCTGATGCATGTAACCGAGCGCGTTCCGTTTCCCTCCTGTATGACTGAACAGCACACGGTGTGCCATGTAGCAGTGGCAGTATCTTGTTAAACAGCACAGAGCCATAGTCGTCTAGACACGAGTATGAAAAGCGAGATGAGATAGAGCCGGTTCCATTTGACGAATTAAGAGAAGGAGAATAGGAGTTGACACAACACGCGACGGTCTTCCGAACTGTCGCCGGGTAGGTTCTGTCTCAGTCACTCAACTAGGAGAACAGGTAGAGACGTGGGTGGACGAAGTCAGTCGAACATATCGAGATATTAATCAAATGGGAATGTAGGCAAACAGCAACAAAATGATCGGTGGGTGAATATGTGACAATAAAAGCATGGTTTTCGTGTTGTGCTTAGCCAGTTGGTCACACAAAGTGAGATGCGCAAAAAACAAATCGATCAGGTCTGCTTCTGTGCAAGTTTAGGCAGAAATACAAATCTATACATACGCTGCTCTACTTCTGTCACCTCCCAAACCCCATGATAAACAGACATTCCGACTAACTGACCGAATCGATGGAATAGATATGGTGTACTTCGACAAGAGTTGTTGGTGTTTTTCGTACTTAGATTCGACTTCATAGTCTCTTGATGACACAATTAGACTACATCAATAGTTAAAAACACTGTTTTTACATTACAAAGTGAAATAGAGAAGCCAGAAACATGGGTTTTCGCACATGATCCATGGTCCTTTCACTGCATCTGTACACGAGCAGATTGCAGTCAAAGTGATTTTTTATAGTGTTCGTGATAACAATCGTGAGACGAAGACAAAATCTCTGATCACATCGGACAACACGATACAACAAGACAGACGAAAGAGGGTAGGGAGTCAATCACCGAGACAAATCAAATGTGACCAGTCATCCAGAATCTTTGCATACGTCGGGTTTACGATTTTGAATAGCTAGAGCCCTGTCAAATTTCAGGAAATTTGTGTTTGAGTGATGTAGATTTATTGAAATGCCTGGGATGGAGTGATACAATGCTTTTTTGTTCGAACAAGTGTTGCGTTATCGAAGATCTAAGTCTTTTCTGCTCCTTCGATGACGTAACGGTTTCAAACTTGCCGTTCATCGTTTTCTTAAGCCACACCGTGGTGTGTTCGGCCATTCGGTGTCATGATTGCCCCTCCGCCATGCCTATTTAGATGACCCATCATTCATACTTGCATTTGTAAATGCAACTTGGTTTCGAAGGAGTGAGGGTGGGTGTTGTTTCGTTCATCAGGGTCGTTGATTTTCCGGTGGTCGTGAAGACAATAACCGGGCCAGCTGCGTGAAAGACGAGCTTGACGGAAGATTCCTGAGTTCCTGAAATGTGTCAAGGCTCTAGCCATTCATACTCTCAAACCCGATCTATACAAACATCCTAGATAGTTGGTCACATTTGCTTTGTCTTGGTGATTGGCCTATACCATCTCTCGCTTTCCGTGTTGTTTTATCACGTTGTCTGTTGTGATCTTATCTACGTCTCACGTTGTTATCACGTAGACTAAAACAGAAAACCACTTTGACTGCAATCTGCCCGTGTACAGACGCAGCGAAATGACCGTGGATCAGGTGTGCAGACCCTTGTTTCTGACTTCTCTATTCAAGTATGAATAGATATTTTATATTGTTATCAATAACATTACCAACAGGCCCTTCAGGAAGACAGGTGATCAAGAAAACTGCCGGGAGTGAACGAAGTTAATCCCAAACACTTCCAATCATGCAGTGTGCGGTTTGTTTGTCTTGTAAAAAGTTGCTGTAACAGAATAGTGATTTCATTTGCATCAGTTCCCAATCTAATCCATTTTAAAATTCTGTTTTTGCTCTTTCAATTCCATGGGATCGGTCCATTGACCCACATACTATACTATCCGCTAGGTTATCCCTCCACTATGTGATACCGATAGCTATCACGGAGAAGTACGTGGACAATAAAACACCCTATAATTCCTAGACTTTCACATGGATGCCAGAAGAGCTTAGAATCAGCACACTGTCATTTATTTCTTGGAAATCGCCAGGCACTCAGTTCAGTATCGTCATCGTTTAAACCTAATGAATATCTGTCAACATTCGTCCGGTTAAAGGATAGAAGAGAAGCGGGAAAGTATAATCCGATGCATGCTCTTCTGTTTTGAACAGATAAGTTTGCGCTTGTACCTTCATCCTCCCCCGATTCAATTCTTTCTCCCCTCTGCTGCAAGTGAATTCATGGGATGTGGCCAGATATGTCTGTGCGGGACGACACTAATCCATGAGTGTACGAGCAAAACACGTGTCACTCACTCGTTGGTCACACCCACACAGCCGTGACTTTCCGACATTGCCGTGTTCTCATGCCTTATTCAGATCCTTCCCCTTCCCCACCATCCTGGTTTCATACCCAATGCGCATACTGTTATCGCACAGATTATTAGGTGCCGGTCAGCCACTTCGTTGGTTCTTGCGAATGATTAAGCTTGTCCGACCGCGGATTCGACGTGCGGGTTGAACGAGCGAGCGAGCGANGACGCACATGAATGAACATCCAGTTGTTTCTATCACTCTGACGGGGTTGCCTCGTCGAACCAAGCCTGGAGGAGCACATCGGTAAGTGTATTTTATCCGCGGATATGGATTAGACAGAGGGGACTTGGATAAACTGTCGGTGAGTACACATGTACACACACAAACACACGAACTGTTACTGATCAGAGTGCAAAATTAATAGGCATGTTTACAAGGGGTAGAGTTTAGGGGCAATTCCAGCATACGAACACAAGGATAAACCCATCGTGAACCGTGAACCTCTGACAGCGAATCACAATGCCTGATTGAATCAATATATAGATAAACGGATGTTTTCGGTTCGGACCGGCCTCGTCGACTGCAACCATCGTCCCTCAATGCCGTTTCGTTAGCATACCCTCCCCCCGCATGTAAATTCCTCAGTGCTATTTTGTATTCTCTCCTTTGCATTTCATTTTCCACAACTGAACAGTTTGTTTTATTCCGCAGAAAACATTGCTTGTGATAAGATTGCTGAGGATAAAAGTTCGAATTTTAATTACACACAAATCAATAAGAAAAACGTTTGTGGGTACAAAAATGGGGGAATTCAGTCAGGTTTATAATCACTGTAAAAATGTGAAAACTTGTTGGAGTATAGAACTAAAAAATACAATTAATGTACCTGAAAGGATAAAACAACAGTTTATCAAGTAAAAAATATCTCTAAACTTCCCCAACCTTATTTCACTGTGTCGAGCTAACGAGCTTTAGTTCCCTTTTTTATTACACGCATTTCTGTGATGAACCGTTGAAGGGTTCAGCGACATAGTACTGTTCCCTGATGAAAACAGGCAACCTAAGCCCCGGGACATAGAATGGTGAGTCCAATAAGACCCCGAAGGGTTATTTGCGGAAGTGAACCGGATGACAACAAAGATGCCTACCACCGATTTCGGGTGACATTGATGGGATTCGAACCTCGAACGATTGGTGTGAGCCACCCAAACACTCCTCCACCACCCAATTAATTTATCTTGTTGGTTATCAATTCTGGTATTTACTCAGTGAAATCGCAGCCATTCCACTTATCAATGGGAGGATATTTAGTACCAAGTTAATTATCGTACAACGCAACAATCTTTTAACCGCGTTAGCTCTATCCTAATGGATACTTAATGAAAAAGGCAGTACCCAATTTCTTTCCAAATGCAGGTGCTCCAATTATAGTGTATATAATAATTCAAAGACATGGGGCCAACGGCCAAACAGACTAGTAGCCATCAGTGTGCATTTCCCGATGTTTTCTTGTAAGAAACAGCACCTGATAAGCGCGAGGGAAGTTGCCGGTAAACCCGTAATTTGTGAACGATGTACGCAAATGTTTGTCTTTGTTTGAATAGCGGAACTACCGACCCAATCTTCAAGCACCAGAAAACCGTAATTTATTTAGCAAAACGTACGGTTGTATTATTACTTAAAGATTTTAAAGAAGCATCAGTTTACACCAGCGCCTACGCTTCTATCATCCAAACAAGGCCTACTACAAGATGCCACTACGGGTCCGACAACTCTTCATCCTCCACATTCGTGTTCAATCACTCGTTTCTTATGGAATACACAAGTGATGTCATTTTGAGCTTACCATACCGCATTCCACAAACCCTAAATGTTGTTATCTCTAAAACGGAGATTGGTCTTTGTATTGGAGGCTGAGGATGAGCCCAGTAAATGTTTCCTATCAATTTCTCCCTTGAGAATTATAAATTACTGATGGTCAGCTCCTCCTTTTCTCACTATCAGTAATTGAACGGACATACAACCATCTATCGGATACCCTGTAACTGTCCTCCTCACCTGATCGGATTTTATCAAAAACGTTCTCTAAAAAGACAGGAGGCTCACAATTACTATATATCGCACCTCAGTTCCATTTCTATCCCGATGCATAGGGTGTCCTTTTGCCGGTGCTTTGCCTCATTAGCTTTGCAGGGCTCAAGGCTCATCTCCAGATGCTTCATTCGACCTGCAGCCGTATACCTCAAGTATAACGTACACAGTAACTGAGCACCATAAAGCCTTAAGAAAATCTCCAACTAGAGGGTATCTGACTGGTCTCATCGCCAAAAACGATGATTCGAGTAAGTATTCTTCTTTATCCACTCGATCTCGTTACAAACAAAGAATACGCATGTTAACCTTCACATCAAACACATTAATCGGAGGACAGAAACAACGGTACTGATTCACAGAGAGAGTAAAACTGAATGATCACCTGAGGTTAAGAAGCAATTTGGTAGATGTGTTGGTGATCAACTTCACAAGATAGGGTACTGGAGAATTTTGGTGTGTGGGAGCCTGAGGGTTGACGGCAAGGAAATCTAATCTGTCATGTGTGGTTAGGGTCTGCCAGAATGCTCTTTGAAAATTAAATACAGAATGCAGCATGATGCTCTGGAAGTTTTACAAATAAAGCCTTTCCTGAATTCGAGGAAACGCAACTTATATTCGTTATACTGAGGTATAACAATTTAAAATCTCGACTGAGTGCAAATCTCACCGAAGCTAACGATCTTCTTACTCTTCAAACAGAATGAAAGATAGCCAAATGGGGGTTGCCATCATTAGAATTACTTTGGAAACTAGAATAATTAGATCGCTATCGTGCATATTGCTGAAATTATGTGTAACGTTTGACAAGGTTCCCTGGTCATCTGTTTCGTCCGTGTTTGATCCATTCGGGAGTGTATACTATAGCTAATCGAATTGGAAGCCCAAACACTTCCTAATCAGTTACACGGCGAACGTATAACATTATGACTGAACAGTAAAACCTACTAGTAAAAATTTCCTTTTTTAGCCCATGGAAAAAACAGACATCCTAGCCTGTTTTCAGACAGAATGTATCAGGCTGTTTGAAGAAACCAGGACATACTCAAAATGTGCACAGACTTAACTGTCGAAACGTTTTGGGCTACAAAACACCAAAACATAAAATATGGCAGTTGCAATTTTATGTCATCCTTATCCGATTCACGTACAGTTCCCCCCTTGCAAAATTTTAGATTAACGCAATCTGCGGTTCGAACGTTTTCAATAATGTTTCTTTTTTTAACCAATCCATCTCAATCCCTAATAACTGATAGTTGCTTCTGGTGGAGATTTTTAAACAAACTTAATGATATGAACATGTTTACGTATCGCGAACACCGGGCCAAGGGTTTTGCAAATGTTGCTTGTTTCAATCCCGTGTTCGTCCCGGTCACTTAACGTAAATTTATCGCAATGATTTCACATGAACAAACGGTTCTGTTGTATACACAAACTTGTGGTTTGTTTACTCAAAATGACTACCTGATAAAGTCCCCACCGGGGCCCTTTAGTCACCTTCTGTTGTAAAGTCACATGTCTTGTGTACATCGTGAGTGGTAGACAAAAATTTATGGACGTGTCGTATGTAGTGCTATTCTACACATGCAAAATACAACTGCCACCCCACCCCCACCCCCTATTTGTTCTGCCCTAAAGCGATCTTCGTTTCACATGTGCGGACGAAACTGCTTAGATCTACTCTAAACCCATCTGTTCTTGTTGGTCCTTTCCCCCAAATCTTGGGATGTCCAATTCCTTTATGGTATTATTATCAATGGCAAGGATAGTTCGGATGATGAGTTAAAGGATAGTTGTAAGGACTCATACGAGGCAAAAGCTGGCCTTGGTTATCGGTTTTCATGATCCAGGTAGCCGCTTTGGCAGCTCATCAAGCTTGTCGTTATAAGCCGGATCGGTTGGAATTCGTCAATGCAGAATGCACTGTGAACTATCCGCGCTTGATATCACAATACTCCAGGTTATGGAATCACAAAGTGGTTCAATATTGTTGAAAAAGTGCAAATTGGAAAACCAATCATTTGCCATCTCAAAGGAAACCTTGCGGAGATGAGGATCATGTAAAAATACACAACAGATTCTCCGTCAAAAGTTTTATGCGATCAAAGCCAGATCTAATAATACAAATAGCCCCTATATATGTAGTTTTAACCATTTGATGCATTTATCGAAAATAAAACGGTTTATTTCGTATACCGGGCTTTGTTTTCATTTGCCAATATATGAACATTCAGGTCGGCTAACTGATTTCCCTGTCCCATGAAGATTAAGACTGCGAAAGACCAAAGTTGATTATGGCCACCTGCAAACGGATAATTTTTTTCGACAGTCTCGATTGAGATCACCAGATAGAACCAAGTGCAACGATTATGCTTACGCCTTCGTTGCGTTGTTGCACTATTTCTCTGAGCAACCAGCAAAAACCGTGGACTAAAATACACAAAACTACAACGTTTTAGCGGTGGGTAAGAAAAATTGCGGATAGCCTAATTGCCATATCCAGAAGAGCTTCAGTTATGTGATCAGTTGGGGTCTTCCTTCCGGTGAAATATTCCGCAACCGAAGATCGAGCGTTATTCATTTGACCTACTTCCTGGTTTATTTGGTGGAAGGGAAGGACACAGCGGACACAGCTAACTGAACACACAAACACAGAAACAAAGACCGTGGTTTTTATCACCTCTATACGGATAATGATACTGGCATAAGGTTGACTGGCATGAGTCAACTTGTTCAAAGATCCATGAACTCTGATGTCATGCTCACAAATGATTGTCCACCATTTTCCGGGGACGTTGCACAATTGATCACAGTCCCGGAGTAAGTAGTGGTCATTTTCAGTGAACACCCCATAATTAACACTGTCTAATCTCACCTGCTATGCAAGTTCATTAGAATTAAGCCTATTTCTGTTCGCTATATTTCGGCAGGATTGGGTGGAGCAAAAATCAACTCGGTACCGTTTACAAAGAAAAGAACGAAGATGTGTTCCAGTAAAACGACCAATAATGATGAAAACCCCTTAAACGTAGGGGTTGCACTCGAAAAATTAGTTCACTTAATATTCCCTTCATTTCATGATTCAGTTATTCATAGTTTCTGACAGTGTTTCGGTAAACTCTCCCTCCTGTGAATAAATGAAGAGCTTCTTGACTATGTGCATCAATAAAAGAAAAAAAGTAAATGATTTATTTTACCGTTTGCACGGAGTGATGGTTACTTTTAAAATAGAACTCTTATAGTAAACCCAAAGCCTGGGATTTAAAGTATGTATTCTATAGTAAAAAGACAGTATTGAATTCCGAGCGATACCAAAAATAGGTTAGCTTGCACTACTGAATGAAATGTTAATTCGTAAGGTGAGCCACGGGAACAAGGAAAAATGAGGACGTATGTGGTTCGATGTAAAGCAAACAAATAGAAGTACAATAGAAAACAAAGAAGAAGAAACTTATGAGAAATGTTTACTATTTTTACAACCATATACAATAGAATCGTTTTGAAATGGTGGCCACAAGAAGTGCTTCAGAGTATGTATCCAGAGACATTATATTTGCCCAGATATAAAGAACCACATTTATTCATTTATGCAGATCTACGTTTATTCAGAGACAGTCGTCATCCACTGCTTGCGTAATGTCGCTATAAATCTCCGAAAACTACCCTGGATTTCCCGCAACTCCTAGAACCAGTAACTACATTATCTCTCGTCTCGTCGTACAGCTCTCCTTAAAATAGCATTCGTCGTTGTTCGTGTTGTCTGCTCGAAGGGCACAGTTAGCACAACTGCCAGTGATTATATCCCATAGATTTTTCTCACATGCCAAACACTCCGCCAAACAAGGCTTCACATAGGTTCCAAACCGGTTACTCTACATTCAATTTTTAATTTGGTAGTTTATTTCTGTTCACCAATCACAGTGAGAAGGTTTGTTCAAGGATCGACAGTTGAGCAACTCGAAAACAAGAGACAGCACTACAATGACTCACTCCCTTATAACTGTTTGTTTACACCAGTCTTCTTCGGTTTCAAGAACTTAACTACATGAAATATGTTTCATCTCACCTTTCCTAAACGTGATGAGGATTTGCGGATGTTACCTTCCATTCCTTCAAACTAACTGGTGAAATACAGACGAGGCATTCATTTTGGTAACCGGTGGACGAAATGTGTAGATCGCCCAGATACTCTCATTTGATAATTTGTCGTTTGATATCCCAGGCCCATTAATATTGAAAGTTTGTGATCATCTTGTAGATTGTTCTTTTTGCTGGATGGAACCAACAGACCAGCACTGTGATACTTTGATTTCACAGGTTGATATTTTAAAATAGGCCGTTGATACAAATTGCCAAATACTTGAACGTCTGTTCCATGTATCATTGCATTCTCTTCTGTCTTTTCAGCAATCCATTTAGAGTAGTGACCTCGCCATAATTGTGCTTCCACCGTACCGGAACACAGGACACTAACGATTTAATGGGCTACTTATTTTGGAGTAGGGTTTGCATTGACGTCATCCTGAAAAATCGTCACTGGGACTTAATTTTTACATCGATTTTTCTATTGGAGAGAAGCAGTATGTAGGCGCACGTTTAATAAATTTAGTTTCTTTAAACTTGGTAAGTGATGCAGATCTTCTCATAGACACTATATTGCTGAATGAAGCAGTTCAGTGGAATATTTCAAAATGAAGAGTATATGACTGTCAGATATTAGTTCAATAATAATTTTTTGCTTTTGTCAGTAATCAATTCTCGAAGGATGATTTCCAGCTCAGAAAATGATGTGAATCTACCTGATCTACAATTTTACTTTTTAGCATTTCCTTCCCCACATGCCGATTGAGATAAACGTTTTCGGCGCCCGCAACTATCGGGTTTCAACGAATCAGACCATTTACGTCTAATCGTTTTGACTGGTGTCATCCCACCCTACCCGTCACTGGGTTTCTCTCTAAGTGAATCTCCCGGTAGCTGACGGTTTGTTTTTCGTGGTAAGACATGATACGTTCAGTTCGAGAAATCTACTGAGGGTTTACTCTTTAGGTAGGCAGTGTCATTGGGGAAACGCTCTGGTTGCCTGACCGAAGTATGAGAGTTGTTTCCAACTCATGATTTAGTTGCTCCTGTTTGTCTAAAGAAAAATACAGTGAAACCATATCTGAGGACACTTACGAATTGTTACATCGTTGCATTAATGAAAGTTGTCGGCAAAGCTTTAATGTAAACAACTTCTCATTTAAATCTTGAGGATCAACGAGTGCATATTGGTTCATGAAATCTGATGTGTATATCAAAACCTGTGTAATCACTTGTCAGAGTCACATAGACCACACTTATCAGTATTATACCGCTTTTTAGCAATTCAATTTATTCTTGCAGATTCGAATGTGTTATCTGACCTCATGTACTTTATAAAACAGACGACAATTTTTCCCAATTTTTCCCTTATTAGGAAAGAACTCTGCTCTATCAACTTCTTCAACAGTAATCTTTAACGAACCATACTATCTACGTTACTACTGTTCACATTTTATCTCAGCATCTATATCTTCTAGCATTAAGTATAAAATAGACTGATACCACAGTTCTGGCGGTGGTGGCTAAGTGGTTAGGTTACCGACGGGTGACCAGGGCGTCTCGGTTTCGAATCGTTCCACCGTCGCTCATTTTCCCAGACAGCCTTTGCTAAAATTGGGGCTCCCTTCCTGAATGTTTACCATACAATTGGATATTCAGTAAATAAAACATTATTATTATTGATTTGGCTGACTATCCTTCAGACTTCACCTTCACGCATAATCCTTAGTTCATCGATTCAAACATACAGTGGGAAGCACTAAACTTGAGTTTCGCACTTATTAGAGCGCATCAGTAGTGCATATCCACTGTCCTATCCGGGACTTGAACTCCGGACCCATCGCATGGAAGGCGTGTGCGTTACCACTGCGCCAACCAGCTCATGCCCTGGCTGAACCAAATTGCCAATTCATGTTTGTTCAGGTGTTGTCTTCAATGATAGTCAGTCAGTTCATTTGCCCGACAGCAACGAAGGGAGAATAGCTACAACCTATTAACTCCAATCGAAAGCCCCCACCAAGTCAGGACTTCCATGCAGGTTACGGGCCACTGGCCACATACCTACCAGGCTTGATTGATTTCGTATTAAACTGACAGTTACTTGTGAGTAGTGTGTGTGGGATGATTGATATTGATTGATTTGACTGACTATCCTTCGGACTTCACCTTCACGCACAATCCTCAGTTCATCGATTCAACCATCCAACCATAAGTCCGAAGGATAGTCAGTCAAATCAATCAATATCGATCATCCCACACACACTACCCATAAATTATTATTATTATTAACTTATCTGATCCATTCATTTGTGTAAATTAGTACTTCTCGCTACCTCAAACTTCTGCAAATTGTCAAATTGTCAGTTTAAAACCGAAATCTTACTTGATGACAAAAGTTGGAGACTATTGTTTAATGTTCTTCACCTACGGTCTTCGTACGTACCAATACGCTTAGTTAGATACATATTGCATCATTTTCTGTATGCTTCCCGTAGTATCTTTCCGGGTTTGCTTACAGAGGCATCAAGTTCGTCTCTACATCCTCTACACCTTTATCCATTTGTTTTCGAATTCGCATTCACTTTATCTACGCCGTTCTATCCAAATTTGTCAGAGAATGCACGAGAAACAGCATTTTATTTAATGCCAAACGTCCTCTTCATCATGGTTTTCTAAAATGTGAATCCATAAAGTACGGTCTCTATAAGCACCTGTTTACAAGAGTCAGGGTGTACAAATACTCGATGATATCATAACTCCCTAGGTTTATTTTTAACATTGAGTTTCTTGCACCCTGAGTTGACTACAATTTTAACTTACCCAATCTTTGTAGTTTTATATATGGACACATATTGTTTATACAAATTCTGTAAATTTTACCCTCGGGTAAATTAAAGCCATTACTCGACCGCCATTGAATTAAAATAGCTAAAATTTGACCGATATCGCTTGGCCGATAATGCTCAACCAAATTAGGTGCCGGAGGAATCCAAGTTGCATAATTAGAAATAAGCATAAGTAAAGGAGAAAATGAACACTGAAGTAATATCTCTACCTAAACTACGAAATAGTCTTCATTGTATCTCTTTGAAAGAGTACCTGAGTTTTTAACTTTAAGATTTAACAAATTAGGGTTGAAGGTAGTTAACAAAAATATGCCTTGTCTACTAAATCTAGTAGCAACTTATTAAAAACAATATCACTGAAAAGGCGTTTCGAGTATCACTCAAGTTAAAATGTACTAGAAAACACTTATGACAGTGAATGTTACAACAGGTGCGTTGAGTGAATTATGTAGGAATAAGAAAAGTAAATAAAGATGAAAATAAAAACAACATAGTATTAATAAAAACCAATAAATACTTCTACAGCTTTGTGTGCTCGGTTAACTGAGGTAACTTTCGTAAGTTCTTGTCCCTCAGATACTGCGCGTCGGGTTTTCGCACAAACGGTAACACACTCAGGTGGGAATGTAAAATGAGGACAGATTGAACACTAAATGACCTGTGACGCTAGTCAACTGGAGAAGAGTAGGAGGGTTAGAGCCACGCGACCCAAGGTTGCATTCATCTTCATACGTGGCAGAATCACATGCGGGAAGTAACACGGAAAGAAGGCATCAAAAGGGCTTATCAAAATTTCTGATCTAACCTCTTTTGTTGTTCCTCTGCTCATCTCACGCTAACTCACCCCTAACCCCATTTCTGACCCCAAAACTCATATCATGTTCCGATTTTTTTCCTGGTTGATTGTTTTAATCTGTATGCAAACGCCAAAGTTGATAATGACTATTTTGACTGTTTGACACAAACTTGTGTGTGGATTTGTGCATGTCTAGTTATGGTTCGTTGGTGTCGTGAGAGGGGATGAAGACAGTTTCTCAGTTGGCTGAAGAACCAATTCCAAATGAATAGACGGAGCTGAAAAGTTGGCAGATGCGCTGGTTCTTTATGCGGTCGTGTAAAACAAACGAAATGCTAAATGGATTAGACGAAAGGGTCAGGAGTGTCAATCTTTTGAAAGCGGTAAAAATCAACGAGCACTTACGCGTGCGGTGTTTGTTGTTGATGCGTTCAGTGGACAACAATTGTTGAAAATATTTGACACAGATGGTCAAAGCAGATGGCTGCATTGAAATTGGCTGGTAACATTTTACCATGTGGGAGGTTGATGATTAGGAAACAGTTGTTTTGGTTATACATGCATTTGACAATAACGTAACGAAAAAAATGCGTAGTGCAGTTGCCACTTTAAAACAGTTACTCTCAGTTGGGGAAGCACGGAATTGGGACGTATACAGCGCACAGAAATAAAATGCTACAAACACTGTACAGCCGTTTCAACCTGTTTCGGTTTCATCATCTATGCTAATCCGTCAGCCTAACTCAAGGTCGAATTCCGGAACTTACAGATAGAACGTGAGCACACTACCGACCATGACTGCCGGACAGCTAGTCACATCACTTTTTCCATTTTGCTTATAATTGATGAGGCACAAGTTATGTTTTTCAGCTAGTTGAGGGCGATTCACGGAGCATATATAAATACTAGCCCCTAGGGGTATGTCTCGAATGAAAGCAATCTGAACACGACTGTTTGTAAGCCTCTGTTGCTACACGGATATGATGGCAACAATCAGCTACTATGGGGGCAGCAGTCAAGTGTGAGTGATCAGTCAGTTCGTCGTGAAATCAGTTTGCAATTATCTATGAATTCATTATGCCATCGAATGAAATCCTTTCAAGTCAAGTCAAAAATCGTTTTATTCATCCGAATGGATGAATTATCTGTTTCTTGCACTCCAGCAACCTTCATCATTGCATACAATCACAAATAAAATGTGACAAAACATCGTAAATTCTAAGGAATATGAAGTAAAAGTTTCAAAATGAATATCATTTGCGTAGGAAATCCAAAACGTTTTCTCTAACGGATGCCTTTTGAGCCAGCTATCTCATAAGATAGGAAATGACAGAAAAACGGTAGACAGTGGTACGAGCATACACCAGTTTATAACGACATATAGTTACAGAAGTGGATATGCATTGTTCAAGTTCTGTGCGTAATGGGTGAGTAGTGTCTGATGGAATACTGCTGCAGAAGTTATCACAAGAGGTAAATTTTTATCGGCGATAAAGTTAAGAAATTGCAAATGAGGACTACCGCTAGTGGGAGAAATAACTTTAACAGACCGGCGTAAAATTATGTAACCTTTAACTCTAAGACCAGGCAAATAAAACTGGGGAGCAGTAGAAAAGATGATATACAAATTGGGTGAGTAGATACAGTAGAACTTTCAAAGAACGCAAGCGGGAAATAAAGAAACACAATAGTCGAATATGTACAAAAGTAGAATTTAAATGTAAGTTCTAGCTGAGATCTTGGGAGATAGTGACACTGAGGTATTGCAGAGAATTTGCTGGGGGGCAGGGTGGTTGTCAATATAGAGTACAGAACAGTTCCTTTCAAAAGAATGTAATCGTTCTCCTTTGGTGATCGAGAAGGTGACATCCCTACATTTAGAGGCATTGAGAGATAACTCGGAAGACAAGGACCATAGGTGTAAGGCAGATAAACTGGTGTGAAGATGTGAGCAGCGGAAAAAACCTTGGAATTTGGAACCCATTGAGACATCATCAGCATACTTAATGAGAAGATCATTTGGGTCAGTGGGAAGGTCACGAATAAAGAAAGAAAAAAGAAAAGGCGACAAAATTGCTCCCTGGAGCACCCCTGTGTTGACTGTTAGGGAGTCAGAGGTTTTTCCAAGAAACTTCGTGAAGTGTGTTCTACCAGTAAAATAATCTTGGAGTAGAGAGAAGGCAGTATGGGACAATCCAGCTCCTTGGGGTAGAGACAAAAGCCTGCTCCTGTCAACACAGTTGGAAGCATTACTATAGTCGGAGAAACATGAAATGCTGTGCCGTGCATGTCTAGGGATCGCAAAACTAAGTTTACAAAATGCGCAAGAGCATCTAAGGTAGAACATTGTTTGTGATAAACGAATTGATTGTTATTCAGCTACCCAGTGCTAGGAATAATGTTACCAAGCATAAACTTTCATAATTTTTTTTAATAAAATAGAAGTACAGGCAATTGATTGTAATTTCCCAGCTTCTTTTTTTGAGGACTGGTGTGAAGAGCACAGGTCTCCAACAGTCAGTAATTTTTTGTTCCTCGAAGAAGTGGTTGAAAATACAGGCAAGTGGCTATGCCAGATAATGCGCACATTTTCTGAGGACGGCTGGACATAGTCCGTCGGGGACCGGAAGCTTTTGATCTTTTCAGGCACATCAGCGGTGCCCGAACCTGATTAGAATTGACGTAGGAAACTTCATGGTGGTCAACTGATTGGAAATACGGATGCGATACTTCAGTTTGAGTTGACCTGGAAAACATGCAGTTGAGTTCATCTGCTAAGGGTTGAGGCCCGTGTAGTCTGACTTTTGTTCCACAGAGTTTTTCATAGTACTACATATTTACCTGCAATTCTGGTCACTAAGTATGGTTTCAGTGTGAAGTTGGTCAAGATTTTGGATCTCATTCTTGATCAAGTCAAGTCAAGTCAAGAAGCGGCTTTAATTCTCCCCATAAGGGATGAACATTCAGCTACTACACAATCACTCTTCTTTGGAAATTACATGGTAACAAAACGTATGATGATGCGTTGCATATATAAACGCCAATTTAGCAAAGATTTTGTCTAATAGTCCCAATGACAAGATCAGCGTTGGTAAGAAACCGTGCCAAGTACGGTATTATGTATGTAGTGGTGTATGTAGTGGTGCGTGCTGCCGCATGCTTATACATTGAACGAGTGATAGATTTGGAGGTATATTGACTAAGTTGCTGGTACAGTGGGTGAGATGGGTCAAGTAATATTCTGGTAGGAAGTTTCTGGCATGCCCTAAGGTGCTGTGAAATGATAAACTGCACGACATACTCACGGGATATGCAGCTGTATCGACATACGTGTTTGAAGGATGTGCGTATGAGTTAGAAGTCTTTGATTAAAAGACCCGGAAAAATAGCAGGGGATGCATAAAGCCAGTGGGGAAGGATACAGGATAAAACAAAACGCTTTATTAAGTGAGTTGGGTAAATGGCATCTTCAAACGAATAATGTAAAAGGTAAGTTTTCTGACTTTCTGAAATATCTCGATGACATGAGGAGATCAAGAAAGATTGCGGGAAATGGTGACCCCAAGATATTTGACGGAGCATGCTCTGGAAACTTATTCACCATTGATAATGAAATGCTGACAAGAGTTCATCACATCAATATATTGATCACCCTTCAGTAAAGAAAAAAACATCATTACACTTGGAAGGATTCATTCTAAGATTGTGTTGTGAAGACCATTTGGTGAGCAGTGAAATATTTTGCATAAGTTTGGGGTACACAGAGGAATTCGAAAACATCATGCCATGCACAACATAATCGGCATACTTAATTAGCAGACAATCATCAAAAACAGGCATAGAAGAAATATAGGTTTTGAACAAGAAGGGAGAGAGAATAGCGCCTTGAAGAACTACTTGAGTTGAGGGTAAAAGTGAAGAGTTACAACCCTTATATTTGGTAAACTGTGATCGACGGGTGAAGTAATTACTTAACAGATTGGTAAGCTCCGGCTGAATGCCTTTCTCAGAAAGAGTTTGAAGAAGTTTGGACCTATCAACACAATTAAAGGCATCACTATAATCAAGGAAACACCCAAACAGCTTTACATTTCCTGTCCGAGGAGGAAAAGGCATAATAAATAAGGGATACCAACGCATCAATGGCTGACCTAGAACTGCAGTAGGCAAATTGATTGGGATCAGGTGCATTCAGCTGA
The DNA here is from genome assembly GCA_900618425.1 of Echinostoma caproni. Lineage (NCBI taxonomy): Eukaryota > Metazoa > Platyhelminthes > Trematoda > Plagiorchiida > Echinostomatidae > Echinostoma > Echinostoma caproni. The sequence goes on along the minus strand of UZAN01040071.1, from coordinate 46,966 downwards.
GGCAACATCTTTTGTAGTAAAATCTTTCCCATGACTTTCAAACCCACAGAAATGCTAGCAATCGGGCGAGATTTGGACGATCCGTTTTTGGGTACTGGCGTGATAGAAGCCACTCTCCAGCAGTCCGGAATGCAATGTTTAGTAAAACACAGGTTGAGTAGGTTGATGAAAACAGGGGAATGGGAGGCTGCACATACTTTGAGCACAACAGGTGGCAGTCCACCAGGACCGCATGCTTTATTAGACTTCAGGTTGATGAACGTTTTGAATACTTCAGTTTGATCAGTACTTAAATTAACAACATTAGGAGCGGGGGCAACTGCTGTGAATGGAATAGGGATGTCGGTTTCAGCATTGCTGAATTGGCGATTGAAATCGTCCACATTGGCAGCTGGAAGGTTCCCCTTCGTTTTGAGACCGCAGAACTCAAACATCATTTGCCATGTATCCCGACAATTTCTGTTTGCAAGCAGTGCATGTGCGTAAGCGGCGTTTACTCTCCGCAGTTCAGCCCTGATCGCTTTCGAATGGTTCCTCACAAAGAGTACTTTTTCGCCTTGAAAGCTTGTTCTTTCTTCCGGCGCAATCGTTTAAGTGTGGGGGACGACAAACGGTCTGACCGTATGTATAAAGTTTCCCACGGGCAGCACGTATCATAACAGAACTTCAAGTATTCAGTCAGAGTATCACAAAATATGGAGGGGTCATTATGTACAAATAAAAATCTGTCTGATGTAATGTATCTCTTAGTCTAGCAAGATTTTCGGATTGCCACTGACGCCGACGAAGACGACGATCACGACGTCGAGCGTAGAACTGATGATTGGATCTACTGTAGATCGTGGGAGATAATTTCAGTGTTGCATGATCAGAGGTGCCAATAGGGGAACGACAGCGCAAGTTAAATAAATTCAGGTCGTTAATGAAACGCAAATCAAGACAGGTCTTGAGTCTGGTCGGAAGGTTAACAACGTTTTGTAGTCCAAGGGTTGTCAAAAACGTGACATCAAATCTATTGAAGTAACCACTTACAATGCAAAGGGAGGAGTCTACGTAATTTAGTAAGGCGGCGGAGAAAATATCTGTGAACTATCTAACTATCTGTGAAGTACTGATAAAAATGGTAGAATACATAAAGACTCGTTTGCCTGATTTGCACCAATTGTCATTTATGTATGTGATAACACCACCGCCTCCTTTGTGAACCGGAGTGGGTCGATCCACTCGGCAGATGGAAAAATTGTCGATTTTGACCACGTTATCATAAATTTCTTTGTGGATCCAGCTCTCCTGTGGCATTATGACTCCAACCTTTGAATGTTCACGTCTCCTCGTCAGATCTATTACTTCTGCCGTGTTGCCAAGCAGGGAGCGCACATTTCCAGTGATGACTACTGGAATGCAGATGTCTGAAACTGATCGTTTGTGTAGTGAAACCTGTCATCCAGCTCTGTGTTTTCTGGGAAATTTTTCAGATTTCTGTAAATTCTTCTCTCTGTTACAAACCGATTTGCAAAAGAAGGTTAAATCCAGTGGCCAGAAGTACGAAGTTGCTTCGTGAAAACGGCAGAGTATTTCACAGAATTTAGGATGACAACGTTCCCATGGCAACGAAGGACGTGTATCCCAGATAAATCCTGTGNATCCTGTGAAGAGTGATTGTATAGTTCCGAGTCCGACGATGTAACGGACCGCGCGGTCAACTTCGAAGGCCCCACCACGCAAACAGCACTGACGTTTGTTTAGCTAAAGGTCGATCACGATTTTTATATGCCCGTTCCGTGGTTTTTCTGAGGGTCCTCAAACTGGGAGAAGAAAATCTGGCGGGACT
>UZAN01040071.1:15417-44833 GCA_900618425.1 Echinostoma caproni | reverse complement strand
GTGGTTTTTCTGAGGGTCCTCAAACTGGGAGAAGAAAATCTGGCGGGACTGATGTACATAGCGACCATGAGACAGCAGAGGTCAAAACCGAAGTTCAAATAGCTCGTTAGATGTTCATTCTCGACCGAGACACTTGGGTCAAAGAACTGATCAAAATTCGTACGAGAGACCATTTCTCTCAGTGATACCAAGTGGATCGGGTGGTACAGCCTATGAAAAATCTTCCGGCTGGATGTATTTGTCAGTCTCCTCTGATGTTTCTTTGAGTAGACTTTTGGCAAAGCGTTTAAGATACACTGATCGGAGTTTGCTCGAGGGGCTCCTCTTCGCACAGGATCGTTCGAAAAGGTCTAGCTGCACGTTTCCTCTTGTGAAAAAATTTACAAGATTGTGGAAAGAGAGAGAGAAGTCAAGAAGTGAATATCAGTATGGTTTAACTCACCACTAACAATAAAAAGAGAGCGTTCCGTGTAGTTAGAAAGTTTGGATATAAATACATCAGAAAACGTATGTACACCAGACGTTCTACTGGAGGGTGCTATGTAAAGTTTTGGTGACACAATGGAATGATATTTACCAAGGAAACGAGGTTTACTTTCAACCGAAAGATATATTCCACGTTATAGGTGAAGATAATCTTTGAAGATTTATACCAAGACGATATGGTGTAGGTTATCAGATCACCACATCGATTTTGTAGTGAACAGTCTTTATCCAACCGATGCATATCAAAGAAATCCAGCTTAACCAAAGAGTCGTTATTGTCAGGATGTAACCACGTTTCTTGAGGCATAATTATCCTCCATGCGTGGTATTTTTTCATCCTTATCAGTTTCGTGAGGTCGTACACTTTTCAAAATAGTGATCGTACGTTTGATGAGCAAATAGCAAGGATCGACATTTTCTGAGGTTTTGTGATATATTCAGAGCGAATGCCCAGCCTGCTCGATGTTTTCTGAGAAAACCTGACCGAGACGGTCTGCATCTTTTTGTATCTATTTTTAACTTGACAACTGAACTGATAGAGAATACCACTCTTACGCGATAGCACACAACGTTTCCAGTTTTTTAAAGATTCCGGGGAGTATGCAAGCATGAAAGAGATCAAAAAATTGATTCAACCAATTAAATCCAATGTATGATAAATGTTGATAAATTATCAACTGGAGCACCAATGTAGCACGGCCGAAATTTGAAGGCCGCGCATCCTCTACTCTCATGTAACAACAGATCAGGTTCGAAATGTTTCAAACCAAATCATAACCCTGGAGGTCAGTACTGAGATAGGTTAGATGTGATGCTCGTCAAAGGATTGCAAAGATGAACTGTGCTGTTTAAACGAAATGAAAAACGGTTTGATCAGCATTCCGGAGGTAAAGTGAATAAGGTGACTTAGTTCTATCCGTGTGGTCCCGAGTTCAATCCTTAATTGGATCAATGGATTGTCACTGTTGATGAGATAAAACCAACTAAAAACGGAAGTAAAGTGATTCCCAGCATTTTAGTTCCCTCTTTATTTGTTCCATACTCAACGAAGTTAACCATAAAGTACTCTGTAGCCTTTATTAACTGTTTACTTTCTTTTATTATTTATATAATGTCGAACTTTTCAGAAGGAAGAGGCTAATCAAAGAGCGAATGGAGAAGTCTGCTGGTGATGATGCGAGTATTGGATGAGATTTACCGTTTGACCGCCGCCGCCCAGAACATGTAGTTTAATTGTTCGTAGTTTAACTCTTATCAATGCTTGTGTTTACGTGCATGAACTCAACTAACTCGACATCAGTCCAATTAATGTGTTCAACGAAAATACTTGTCAACTTCTATGTCTTATATCTACCTGAATCTACGCTGTGGGTGCTCCGACTTTTTATGTGCACTCTTCTTTTGATTCCCATTGGTAGCTTCAGTTTAGGTCCAAAATAACTGACTCCAATAAATGAGAATGATTATTCAACGATTGTTAAATGTTATTATTATTTATTATAAATATTTAATTATCGTATACCCAGCTCTGTGCAATACAACAAACGTTTGATCTTTCTGAACTTGAGAAGAAAATGTTGTAAGAAATCTTTCCAAAACTTAGCAAACCAAAGAAAACCCGTTCACTGTCACAGTAAAGAGGTAGTTTCACATGTTCAAATGATTGCCTTGGATGTACCTGTGGGACAGTGAAGTCAGTTGTGCATGGTATTCCGTAGCTCAGTGCAAAGGGTCAGGGTTGTTTACACAGGTCCCCAAAACCAGGTGTACCAGAATGCTAAAAAACAAGCAGAACGTATAAAACTGTAACTTGCTAACAGATTTTGGCGCCTTTACGTAGCCAACATTCATCTCCAATGTGAAATGTATCGCTGGCGCCCGAGGAAGCACATAAACAAAAGCTTATCTTTGCCGCCGCAGCACCGGTACCCCTCCATTCCACCCACCCACGTACATACACACACAAGCACACAGAACCACATTGCTCCGCGAACGGATTTCCTGCTAATCGTGGCAAAGCCTTCTATCTTCTGCGTGACGATTCACGGGTATGGGCTTATCAACGCGATCCCAAGTGAAATTGAAGACAGAGTGTACGACCGTGACAATTTACACGACTGTGTAAGCACGTGGCTTTGGCCGTACATTTTCCCCTAAACTGTATAATCATAGAACATAAACACGATTGTATGTGTACTTTAGAATAAACTATATGTAGTATCTAAGCGTGGTGCTATCCGAAACCTGCACAAAACATTTTCGCTGACTTGATAAGATTAAAGATCAAAATGTCACACCAGACAAAGTTTTAAATGATTTTAACTCACCATCCCAGTACTTCTACGATTTATCTGTTTTGAGCACCAGAAAGAGTTACCACATAGCTGTATACAGAACTGGTTGTTTAAAATTTCGTGTGGTGTGCGGTTCACCATGAGCTTTTCGCTTGAAACAATAAGAATTAACCGTGTTTGAGTTTTACTTGAACATGTGCATCGAATATGCTGCTCATTCCCGTGGAATGTCTCTATGTCTGTATCATTTCGTTCTTGCAACAGAGATAGACAAACTGTTCGCAAATATTACAAACATATTTCGTAATGCTACAAAGGTTCAAAGTTTGATATGTTCTACGATCATAAGAAAGAGAAAGGTACAAAAATTTGCCATTCACGTTTTTGATCAATTTAGCTCATAATTGCCTTCGTCATTTTCTAGAATATAAATCTTTCTTTCTACCATTGGTGATCCTCTTTAACAATGACGAGGATGATGAAGAAGAAAACGATATCTCCGGAAAGTATACCCCTTGGTAAAAATAACAAAAGCATTTACCCAATCCAACAAACTCAGGGTTAATTTGTAGAGTCAGTCTAGTGGTACACTCCGCATCAACCAGTACCGTATATCGATGCAATATTTGTCATCCATGTAGATAATTCGCCATATATTGTTCAATTTATCAGAAGGTCAAGTGTGGGGTCAAAATTTATTTCTAAAATTTAAATTTTTCAAAATTTCTAATAAGTTCAATCCCAACGAAAGTTTACGCAATTCGCAGAATCTAGTGTTTACAGTACTCTTTCATTTGATTATTTGTTTATTGGATCACAATTATACAAAATGATTTATTGCTTATTGCAGTGAAAGTATTTGAAAATGAAAATTAACTCCATTGATTAGCCATTGTATATTCTGTACGGGAATTTCATCATCAAAATTGGGTTGATGGGGTTTTAAATCCACCCTGTCAACAAAACGCCGTCTTTTTCACAGCTTATGCATGCAGGCGGAAGAGTAATGGATTAGTTACAATCTGTTTAACGTACTTGTTCAATAAACTTAATTTCACAAACTTTTATCTGAAAATACCTATTTTTGTGAAAACTCAAAAGCAGTGCTTCAATTCATCTGGAAACGCGAAATATTGGCATTTTTTGAAGCAGTGATTATCAGACGGACCAGGTTTTTACTTGAACTTTTATCGGATCATTTGTTTTCCAACAAATTGACTGTAACAAATTTTACAGGCAACCCCTAGAATGCTATCAATAGAATTTCAGCTCTCGCTCCAGCTCCCTCTGTCTCCCTTTCTCAGTGACACCGCTATGCGAGACACCGTATTTCCAGAATAAATCGGATGAACTTTTGCTTCTCAAGACTGTTTCGAAGAATGTAGGTCATTGAAGCCTGTATGGAAGTACTTTACGCACGATTTTTGACTTTTATGACCCATCATCTTTTCCTTGCAATGAGTGAAGTGGTTTGGAATATGATACGAAGATATATTTTTCCATAAATTATGTTGTTTCAGTATGCCTTATGCATTCCTATTGTGAATATCACTCACATTTTTTGGAGTTTCGGTGTTGATTGGTCCCGGAACTGTGGGCAAAAGTCAAAGCTCAATCCCCAACTAATACGAATCAACCATGATGAAATATGTTAAAAGGCTGGAAAACTGGATAACCCGATTGCAATTTACCTGAATTTTCCCGAGGGTCAAAATCCAAGCCTAATCTTCACCGATTTATTCAAGCAACTGAATCAATTTCTAGCATTTAAATATCATTTCGACGTCTATGAGCACCCCGTTTTGGTGCATTGAGTGAATGGAAACCCCACACGGCGAACGTTCGCCGATAACTACACTGATCAACCCTAATTGCAGAGTCGCATTTGTCTGTGACATCAAATAACAGGACAATTCACGTTAGAAATCTTGAACCGCCTACCATTGGAATATAAAATTGATTTGCAAAATGCTGTCCCAACTATTGAAATCTTGCATGAATTATACTTGTTTTCCTTGAACTTTTCAATTCGGCAAGTTGGTTTCTGAGGTAACTCAGCTTGCATTTGTTAATCAGAAGTACCCTCAAACCTAAAGGACATTTGACTAACTTGATAGACAAATAAGTGTCACAATTGGATGTTCTTTTGTCTCGATTGCGAATAGAGATCAGTGAAATTTTTGTCAGTCTTCTCATAGATACTCGAAAAGCCGAAAAAGCCAAAAGCGCCAGAAAAGTTAGCGTCGAAGATGCGCCAAAGTTCCTTTACAGTTCTATCCTAATCCAGACTTCTCTAGATAGAACCAAGTAAAGGAGAAGATTGAAGGAATTAAATTGTAAAATTTGATTGCTGAATTCAGTGAATGGAATACTTCACTCACTACAGCATTTTAAACAGTACTAGCGATCTTCTACACAATATTCAATACTCCCTTCATATTCATAATTCAAACTAAATTGCTAACGTGAATTTTAGAAATACCCGAAAGTAAATGTACTAATATCCTCGTCATTTCATTCGGATACCTGTCGGTACTTGTTAGTTATCGGATTGTTTCGTAAACTTCCCTTCGTTGCAACTCGCATTACTTCATGTAACCTATCTGACAGTTCCCCCACCAGCCCGTCATCTATGTCTCTCCTCTCTCGGGAGCTCGAACAAACGATCAGCGGAGAACGGGGAAACGGCGCGGGAATTAGAATCCTCTCACACATGTATATGTGCGGGAGTTTGTTTGTGCTCAACTGTTGTTCACAATTGTGTCTATGAGTGTGTGTGTGTGTGTGTCTTTTCATGTGTATACAACTTGTGATGCGCATATGCATACACGCAGACATGTGCACATGGAAGTTTGTTTTAATTAAAGCAGACGCCTATATCTCGATCGTTTGCACAGCAAGTTTTCATGAATCTCGATGATCAAACCGCAGAACGAGTGAATGAATGAGTGAGTGAATGAATGAACGAATGAGTAGGTCGGTGAACGACCCGACTGGAAAGTCAGGAATAGCAGATGAAATAGGACGAATGTTTAATTAGTTTTTTCGCCAATGCTGCTATTCTCTCCTGTCAAAGAATAGATGTGTGTGTATGGATGCTAGTGTGCACTTCAATGTGTGTGTGCTTGTGAGATACACTCTGACCGTCTGGGTGACAGCCATAAACAGTTTGGAGTATAGGGTTCGAAGAATAATGATGGTTGGTGGATGGGTGAGATAAATATGGGGGAACATTGCGGATGAACGAAGTGATGAGCACAAGACAGGGACAACTGTCGTTTATCGGGGGTTGTGCAACATGACATTTCGCAGTCGAAGAGCTACTGTAAGAATGCTTGGGAGTGACTGTGCTGATATTTCTTGTGTGTGTGTGTGATTGTGATACGATTATTCGATGAACGGCAAACCATAGTTGCGGTTCTCTGAAGAAATCGTAGGACATGAGTTAAACTAATCAACAAAGAATGCTATTTCAAGGTAAACCGCATCTATAGACTCAAACATGAGCAAACACCCGTGCGCATACGGCATACCAGCTTTGATCACGGCAAAACAATCGACAGGGAACGGAGCGGACCAAATGTGTATCCTTATGGACGTGCACGTGTATGCGTGCTTCTTTGGGAATTATGCGGTTTGGAGACCAGTGATGGAGAGAACCCAGTTCGCACAACTCACTCACTCCCCGTTCTCATTTCTATCGAACGCGTCGACCGAGCTGTCAACTGCTTAGGGGGGGGGAGGGGGACTATTTCACTGAATGCAAGGATCAGTCGATTTGTCTGAGGATATTGGTCAGAAAACAATGGAAATGATGTGCTTGTCCGTGTGCGAAAAGACAGAGATGTGTGAATGAACCAGAGCGCGCGCGAGAGAGAGATGAAGGAGAAACAGCGCGGCACATGCAAATTAGAACTGGAAGCACCTGGACAATGCGTGATTGAGTACGCTGTTTACTGAAGGTGGAAATGTGTTAGAAACTGCGAAACGGAACTATGAGCGGACTGAGAAACACATTCAATCGGACGATCGTAACATCAGATGCGAGGGCTTCAGTGAGCACTTGTTAATGAAAGTGGCATTAGACAAAAAGTAAATCTGATACCAATAAACATATGTGAATGAAACGAATTTAAAAAAACGAACAATAGACTTGATAAATTTTGTGATAAATCATGTCATTATTGTTTCGCTGGAAAGGAATATTTTGAGGACTCAGTTCCTCGTGAAGAACCTAGGGGATGCCATTTTCCCTCACAGAGTGAAACAATTGCTTTCTGAAAAAATGTCGAATTTACAAGTGAATTTACAAATTGCTTAATGGAAATCATCGTAATCCAATCTGTTAGTTCTGTAACCAAGATATTACAAAATATTGATTATGCTATATAAACCATTATCTTTTGTTTGAAATAGTGGGATCGCTGAACCGCAAAATATTATTTAACCTTATTATTCTAGGTATACGAAATTCGCACGGTTGTTTGCGTGATTTTCCTTTACAAAACCCACAGATTCACATTATTCTTCGCGTACCGCCTTTTTTGGTTATTTTCCTTGCGTAACACTGGTTGCGTTTCCCGGAACACCTGGGCTACAGTTCATTCTAGCGAGGATGATAAAGAAGCGTGCTTATTGTTTCGGACAAATTAGTCATTTTGATACTCTGTCGTTTCACGAAATTGTGTGGCTGCAAAAATGAAAGCAAAATTCCGGTCGGCCAGTACTGTCCAAACTTTGTTTCATCCAATTTGGAGCGTGGCGGTTCTTTCATTTCATTAGTCCTCACCTACGCGTGCGTGCACACACAAGCACACACACAACAAGTTTCGAAAACGGGCGTCGCAAAAATCCACCGAAACATTTAGCTTCGTTGATAAAACATATCGTTACTGGGACAAGAGACGAGAACACGCAATGGAAATTAGTTTGTATCTGCTGACATAAATACTACTACTACTATTACTACTTTTATTGTGACAACATCAACAACGATAACAACATCTACCATCAAAAGCCCTCCGTCGCACGCACAATAGTTCCATTTGTACGCATAACTGTGATAATATCAGACGGAATAAATGCAAAATAGCATAAGTATGCGTGCATGATAGCATGTTCACAAGGTGGGGTTAGACCCATGACGTTTGTTTGTACCCATTAAATTGCTCGTATTTGTAAGCTCTTTGATTTTTATTGTTTCTAATTCTGCTGTTGCTGCTGCTACTACTGCTGTCCTCGTGAATTGGTGAATTAAAATCGGGACTGATGGAGGTTACAATATTATCCTCGGGTACATGCTTTCCCCACATCCAGTCAAACTTCAGGATGAAAGTGCGTTTGTCTATTTGATTGTGTATGTGTGCATGTGCGCTCGCGCACTTGCGTTACTATACCAATTGCGTGACTCCGTTTACAATATCGCTATAGAAGAGGGCTCCGAGCCGTACATGAGACAGTGGCCATGTTAAGAGTGTCCATATTCAACTAATCCCCTGAATAACAAAAAATAACAGCAGAGCCTAAAGAAAAGCGAGTTATTGAAACGGCGTATGAAATCAAAGAAGAATATAGATCTCAGTCGAATGCTCGCAATTCGGTGGAGTATCTTGAATAAAATATGTTGTTTAGGATAGCTTAGTGCGACAATCATCGATATGGGATGATATAATTTGCATGTGTTCTTGTACCGTCCACCTTTGAAGCGTGTCAGATAGTGCTTGGTACTCACGTGCTGAGCAGCGTGAATTAGAAAAGTACGTGCCACCGAGAAAGACGTCTTTAATTACCGTGAACTAGTCTCTAACGTATCATTCCAATAATCTGTCTGTTATTAGAGAAACTTCAATAATTCCCAAACATCTCAATTTATTAGGTGCCACGAATTCGAGTTTTTCGTTCAAAGCTGTGATTTTATACAGTCGACTTATGACCAGTTTCCATTGTAGAATAGAATAAGTTACTCGGAATGATAGGAATCTGATACATTGCCAAACTTTCAGGATGTTCATTTCCTATTTTCATCCGACATGATGGATATATCAGTGGTCTATCCAATCCAAAACTGGGATTTCATGAATTACTGAATTAATCGGTTACTATCACATTACTGAGAGATTCTCGCATCATTTGGCTGATAGGCAAGTGTATATTTGGAAATCTGTTCAACAGCTATCCGATATCATGTTTGTGGCCACACGATCAAAGCAAAAGAAACACGAAGACATCACATAAGGTTACTGCCTGCGGGAAATGTGTATCTACAAAATTCTTGTGAGCGGATGACACCGCCCACGCTTTCATACAGTGCACACGCGGTCAGCTGAGCTACGAAGCCACACCAAAGGTTCAAATTCCAATCACCCATCCAACTTACAGAGGCAGATGACATCAAATATGGCATATAAATTTACATCCATTAAAAAAACAGGAGCTAATGAATCAGGAACAAGTATGGATTTTCATTGTTCGATGAAGGTAGGGAATTCCAGTGACTTCCTGTTTGTATGGAACTTCATTGAAAGCTGATGGTACCTGCTGGTTTCTGTGAGGTGAAAAGCGTAATAGAATTTATTTATTATTTAATATTACTATTATCATTATTTATTTATTTTTTATCATTCTTTAGATTCGATTTTTAATCATACAAACATCTGATGTTTAAGATGTTCACACAGAGAAGCTGGCGAGCTAAAGAGACCAGAAGGGCATGAACGAAAGGGTCACTGAAGGTTTGATTGAACAAGCTATCGTGCACTTTCTCAGTGAAAATTCGACAAAAACAGTTTCATCCTCTCTAGTGCGCTAAACGTATCGAATAAACTCACTCGGGATCAAAAGCCTCCGAGTCGGTCAAGACAAAACGTGATCAAAACCATGAGGTACACTTGTGAGTAAAGCAGCAAGAGACAGCAAAAGATGTAAACGAAAAGCTTCATAAGGTCTTGCTTGTTATGTAGGAAACCAGTGGTTTGCCTCAAGTTCAGACATCTTTCAGTGGTTACAATTGATATTGAAGGTTATCAGGTTTAAGTATTAAAAATTATTATAATAAATGCTTCAGGTTACCATAGATATTGAGACTTAGAACACTTCGATGATTTCCTTGTACATGTAATGGATTCAAAAATTTTACCGGTGTATTTTCACAGATCTGCAAGTTGTTTGATATATTCTGATCTACAACTTGACTTTACGATTTTTCACTTCCAACGGATACAAGCCATATCACATCAGTTTAAATTAATTTTCATAATACTGTTTAAAACAACTGTTCCATGATTACATAAGAGGAACCAGCTTGATCAGCTTTTTGGACATCCAATAACCGAAATAGTGGCATTTTGCCCACTAGGTTTCATGTTCAACCCTTTAAGTGGTCATAAACTTACCATGTTGATGCTACCCGACAAAGTTAAAACTTCAAAGTAATAGAGGGTTTGATTCAAACTGAATCAGCTCTCTGGAGGCTAGTGCTGAGATGAGCGAGGTGCGATGCCCGCATGACAAGCTCGCAAAGAAGGAGACTGAAAAGCAGTCTGATCCGGTGACCGAGTGAATAACATGCTTGCGTTCTGCACGTGAGAGCCTGGGTTCGATCCCAAGTTGGGTAGCACTACTAATGAGACCCAACCAGGTCGAAGCACTTGTACAGTGGTTCCCAGCTTTACAGTTCATGCTTCATTTGCTCTATATACGACATAGTACCTACTTGAAAGTTAAAACAAATTAATCGTGTGTTGCAGTTTTTCTGTTGACATCTTCATATACATAACGATTTTCATTCCATAGTTAATTGATATGTCACTAAGCCTCCTTTTAAGTACTGCATAGGTTTTATCTGGAACGAATTGAAGATATACAAGGAGAATAGTTTGAAACTTTTATTGATTAGTTTAATCTTGACCGGGGGAAGGTATGTCTACGAATATCACCATCCTTATTCTAGAGGTAAATGAAATTGAGGAGCCCTTGTTCGATATCGATCCTGGGTTCCCCACTGCCGCATGTTCACACGGAATACTCTCGTTCAAAAACAAACAAACAATAGAATATAAAAAGTTACATTGAGCTCATGAATCCTATCAGTTAATATTTACTTTGTTTACGTGGTTTGGAAAAATGTTCAAATCAGTAACACAAATTTTGAATTTGGCATTGAAGTGAGGGTCTTCGAAAAAATTGAATAACAAACACAAAATCAATTCAAACAGCATTCACACGTGAATGTGACGTTTCAGCCGATTACCTCTTGGAATTGTTGTAATGAAAATTACCAATACATAAGTGAAATCCTAAAACGCGAGGAAAACAAGATCAGTGCAAAGAAAGAGAAATCCTAACAAATGGGGACGACGGCAGTCGGAATTTTGCATTTCTTTTCAAAACGGCAAGCCTTTTGAAATTTATGACTTTCCTAAAAAAGGGGTGCTTTATTCAGACGAAAACGGTAATTTTATTAAACACTTGGCAAAACTGCTTCAGTAAGCATCTTTTATTATCAACAACATACATGAAACTATCAGTTACGTTTGCAAAGAGCGATATACCTAATGGGTTTTCCGGTGACTATCAGTGAATCGAAAGTGTGAAGGATGGTATCTATTCATGCGAAGAATTTGCTTATATAGGTCATAATGTTAGAACTAAAAGAAAACCGCATTACAAAAATAATGGCATCGGTGGTACTCTTTTTTGATATATTTCAAGGTTATTGTGCTAGGATAACTACTGAAAAGTATTGAGAGCATCGGATTATCAAACACAACAAATTTACAGCTTCCACAGGTGAAATTAGTTGTCGACATGAAGTTTATTAATCAGTATTTGGAAATTAGCTGAATTCTATCAAATCCGTATTACGCGTTTCACTTGAATCTATCAGAGTTTCTACTAGAACATACCCATCGGAAATTTCGTCGACCATCGTTAGGCTCTTGACTGAAAAATTGTAACAATCTACATACTGTTCTCATCTAACCCCCTACTGCAAGGATTTATTTATCCCGTTGCCTTTGAAAGTGACTCGCTCAGGGACAACACGAACAGATTCACGGACAAAATTATAAAATTGTCCTCTGAACACAGTCATCAATAATTTTAGTCAATACTGCAGATACGTGGACATTTTCTGTTTCCGAGGAAAAATGGGATCTTCTCGAGGCCTTACTAAAATTTTATAAATTTCACATACACAGAAAGCTTTACAGTTGAGAAAAAAGATGACGAATTTGCATTTCTCTATCTTAATTTAATGAGATCTCTGGATCAATCCATTCAGTGGAAAGTGCATCGAAGAGAGACATAGAACGGACAGTACACTAATTTCCACAGTTTGTTACCTTTCACCTACAGGCGTAACTTGGTGCATTGCAAGAAATCTACTCAGAAGGCAAATCGTAACCAGAACTAGCAGTTTTGCAAAAGATGCTGTCAGAAAATGGATACTTGAAAATGTTCATTTATCGTAATTGGACTGAAAGAACTAAACAGGTATCTGTAGCCAGTCATTCAACTTCTATCCAAAGGAAATCTAGCAACCGAAGGGGTCACTTGAGTCCTGAGTGCCACAGTTAAGACAACGTTCAATGCTGCCAAAATCACATACGTGTTCTCGATAAGTTGCCTATCTTGACTTTGTTAATGCTCATGTACCAATGCAAGTGTACCTGTGGTGTCACCTCAAGGTAACCTTCTAAACGCATCAAGGAACATCAACCCATATGAATTAGACACGGACGGAACGGGGTTATCTCCTTTCGATTGTTGCACACTCGGTCCAGACTGGCCATGTGGTGGATAATAATTTGTCTTTCGCTACCATTTACCGAGTCCCAAGACGCCAATCCAAGACTACTGGAGTTGAAACGCAAGCATCAGCTGTGTTAATTATCATCCCTTTATTGAAGCTAGAATTGTGTGCTCGAAAAACAAATTTTCAGGCACTCAAACTTCCCTGACCCAAAGTGGACAACAGCACACAGTCGTTGTGATGCCCCCAATTGCCAACGCTTACACAACCCGTTCTTATCAGAACAACACAACTGAAGACAAACTTGTCCTACCTCACCCGTTCGCGGTAATTATTTGGCCTTGACAGTTTGACCCTAACACAGCACCCTATCCTTGGTTTATTACATAAATGTGATTGGAATTTCTTGAGCCGGAACTCACCAAAAACATGTTTGCCTACAATCTGTGTTCTGGTTACAACAGTGTGCTTAATTTTTGATTTACGGATATCCTTTTAGTTGATACTATGCCATACAATGACTTTGATCAAAAAGGAGACATCTCTCTCGCAAATTTTCCAACGGTTATTTTGAAAACTTTCCGTAGTATTTCAGATAGCTTATACCTGAAACAGTTAAAGCTCAAGTGAAACAAAAAATAGCAATACTGCTATTTGTAAGAAACAAAGTTTAGTTGATATACGCAATTACCGCTCTTATTTTCGACAGAAAAGCTTATTCTTTTTATATATACGCCCCTGTTAGATAAAACGAAACTAATGTTTTGTCTGAAAGTTTTTATATAACTCGCTAAAGCTTCAATACAATAAAACACAACAAACACATTGAATGCTAAGCTATTTAGAAAGATATAATATTGCAATCTGTTCACAATTTTATTGAGGATATCAGCGGTAAAGAGAACTAAATCTCCATTATCCTCTACCGTTTCCATTGCTAAACACAGAGGAAATCCAAGGAAATTCCAGAAGAAGTATGCGAACTGATGTCAACAACGTTTTTTATGCCGTTATTTCAACAAAATAATCCTTCCCTTCTCCAGGCATCTAGTATGCGTGTGTGGGGGGGGGGAGGTGTAACAGCCCCGAACACGCAAGACAAGAAATGAAAACATCAGCACAGATGAGTTCACTTTGAATGCATCTGCTTTCAGTTTGTTTGTTTTTAAGTTTGTTTTTCTCTTCTTCCCCTCCTTCATAGCAAGCTTTGTCAACTGGTGTAGAACAACCGATTGTGCGACCTGACTGGTTATCTGTGGTTTATTAAACCAGAATGGATCACATTTTATTCTCACGTTGCGTGTGCTCGTCGCATAAACTAGCACAACACTAGGGTCTACTTTTTTGTTGGAGAGGAATGCAATCATAAAATGTGATTTACGCAATCCGATGTGCTCTCTCGCTCACAAATACACACACACACACACGGATCATACGGCAGCTGCTCATGTTTTTGTAAGTGCATAACTTGTGGAGTAGGAGGAGTGTATTTTGTTTCCCCTATGACCTAATGCGAACGATGTTTCACTGGGGCATGTGCAACGACTGTTTTCATTGTCCCTTGGGAGCATTCGCCTGCACTCACGAGTATGATCGTTTCCACCCATCTCTGAGCTCTTCCCCCAGTTCCCGTCACTTGCGGACAGGTTCAGCCTTCAGGCTAGTGCCATTTTGCACACCACAATTTGCTAGTCAAATATCAGAACAAAGGAAGCAGTGAGAATTTTCACTTTCTGATGACGTGTTTCTTATCGTCTCTTATTTAAACTTCCTCAAGCTCCTGTCATATGCAATGCACTTCCTTATTCCAGTGGTGAACACGGGCTACAAACTCATGTTGGTTGTACAGAAAGAAATGTAGAACTAGTTGAAGTGAACCAAGTTCCTCGAATTTTTTCACACTTCTTGAACCTTAAACTGTAATTTTGAGCCGTAGATATCCTGGTTCAAAAGTGTCTCTAGCGTACCTTTCTAGTACGTGAAAAACGTAGGTAGTGGTATGCTGGGAGAAAAATCAGACCGATGCGTATCGCCTGAGCATCCTTCAATATAGCTTAATTATTTGATCTATTGTTAGTATAGTCGTACTAAAAACTCATGTCTCTGTGTATAATCTCCATTAATAATACGGTTTTAACTCTTACATTATACAACTTCGACATTAAATTATTGATATCAGGTGATCAAGCCTCTTTGATCTCCATCATCTTGGCCGGAGGGTGTATTCGAGCTTCATTATGGCCACCTAGCTACGCCCAGTTTTTATCACATAGTAACCCTTTGATTGACCACTCCAATCCTATGGATAAATTCTTCATGAATTTATGTTTTAAACAAAAAAGAAGATAAAGAACAAAATTAAATGTAAGAAAAGTTGTTCACAGTCGGGATTAAATTGGACTCGAGAGATGAATACATTTTGCATAAAACGAAGACCTTATCCCACTGACTGAAAGCAGAATACAATGTTCATCCTTTCACTTGGGCCATTCCGAGCCCACGTTATATATCCTATCTCAACGAAGAAGGAAAAGAAGACAGATTTTCATAAGCTTGTTTTGCTAGTCTTTTACATTAAACGGCCAAAACCGATCGCGCTTTTCCCGCTGTTAGCCGACGGACATGTTGTCATAGTGGATGAAGATATTGTGCGGTCGGCATCACTGGCCTCAGTTATTGACTCTGTTTATCTCAAGATCAGACGATGTTGATCTTGGTTATTTACTGGGCGTGTTTGACACAATTCCTTATGATAATTTGAAAACAATCTTCCCCCAGTAGACAGCTATGAGGATCTCGTCGTACAAACAGTGACCAGAGTTATACGATAATCGCTTGATAGACACTCCTCGTGCATCAAACAACCTATGGATAAGATCACTGCAGGATATACCACTGGCCATGGACAATAAAATCGAAGCCTACAACTAACACAAAGAAACCCTAATCTTTTCAATCTGAAAGGAAGATTACATAAGCAGTACAGTCGATGATGGGTAGGTGGTCATCAAGTGGTTAAGGTCTTCAGAATAGTGATCTTAAAAGCGTGAGTTTGAGTCCCGCTACGACCCATTATCTTCTCCACTTCTGTATCTCTCCAAGTAGCCTTTGTATGGCCGCTGCCCGTTTACTGAAAGTTAAATGTACATTACTAAATTCCATGATATACATAAAAAGCAAAAAAACAACAAAACATAAATGTAATAAAAAATTCCAAGTATTAAATGATGAGTTACATTATATTTCTTTTAGCCTGTACATGTAAAATTATTATGATCGATATTTGACAAGTGCACTCCGGATAAAGTTGTACTTTGAACGTTTGTCAAATAGAGTAATGCATAGATAGTTCCCATTCGTAGATCAGGACGCTGATTGGTCACAAACAAACAGAGTAAAGACAGCAAAAATCGTCTGGATATAGGATGCCACATTTGTGAATGAAAGGGTCGTCAACGTAGTTGCAAACATTGGATTGTGCAGGGTGGAATGCAAAGTATTGGAGGAACGCAATAAAATACTACTAGAAAGAATCGATGCAATAGGGCATACAACTTTATCATTTGCCTATTTGCCACCAGTAACACTAAGGTGTGATAGGTTATTACTTCATGCACAGATTCAAAGAGCGAAGAAGGGAATGGCTCTCTATTTTATACCAGAATTGATTGAAAGCAAAATTAATGTCGTGGGAAGTGAAACTATCTGAGATAAAGATGAATTTATCAAAAAATTATTCTTACAACTATTTGGAAAACATGGTAAATCTCGTATTCCTCCTTGAAACTAATTTGACCTGGCAAACACAGTAGAACACATTTATTTTACCTTGCGTTCTCAAGATTAACTGATGGGTCAGATCAGGAAAACTCAATAGCTAAAGTCACAATCAGTGCTACATGGAAAATTCCTGTTAGATGGTATACTTCAGAAATGAGGTCATAATTGGAGTATTTTGAGCAGAGTTAAATTTTTCCTTAACAGTTAAAATACTTATGGGCGCTTTCAACAAACAAACCTTCCAAAGCATTTCAATTCCACATTCAGTGAATGCCGCTTTCTGCTTGGCTGAGGTATAATATTGCTGAAATGTCAAGTATCAGAAAAACTTATAGATGCCTGGCGCGGTCAAGGTTGTGTACCGGCTATGGCAAGTGGGTGCCACCACTTAGTTTTGAAGTACGGCAAGCTATCGAGAACCACTGCAGGACAAATGAGTGACGGCGAACGCTTCGGATTAAGAATTTCTTGCGCTTCAGTATTCAAGCCCAGTGAATTCGGTTGATGAGCACTGAAAACAAGCAGTAAAAATTGTACCGTTCTGTAGGGCTGAATGATGATTTATTTATTCTGTGTGACGATATCATACTTCATGGACGACAAATTCAAAGCCGTTTAACTTGAACATTGCTTAGGTTTTTGGGTATTCGTGAGCTTATTTTTCAAGGTATTTCGAAAAAGAGAACTTTTGAACTGTGCGACTTGATGTCTGTATGAATTCACAACAAACAAAGAAGACTCAGCGTTCTGTAGGATAATGTAGATATAGTCACAGGGTTCCCTGTATGCTTTGCTATTTCAAAATCCGAAACAATAACTGATGGCTTATCAAACGACAGAAATAGTGGTGTAGTTCAATATTTGAGTGATACATTGGTTTGTCAGTATTATAAGGATCGTATCTTAACTTTCAAATGCATACACAAAGTTAATTTTTTTAGGAGAACCAGATGAAATGCAAACTGCAGTCTTACATTTTATTTCTGTAACTCGGCAGCACTCCACGTTCCCCTGCAGTGATTTATAGATAACTTATGAGGGGTGCTTCCTAACAAACGGCTTGTTTCATTAACTCATATGAACGAAATTAAAAGCTTAAAATCGGATTATCTGACTTTAAAAATTAGTAGAAATATTACTTTTACATATAGTCCTATGACAAACATCCAAACTCCGTGTACGGAGAATCTGAAGCTGGAAGTGAACTGCGCCGACGGTAGCATTTTGCATAGAACAGAAATAAATGAGTGATGATTATCATACGTCAGTTATGTGTCAGGCCGAAAAGGGATGTATTTTACTCTTCAAAACAAAACTAATACCCGTCGGTCCATGTTTCACATTTCTCTTATTCTACTCCATTGATTTTTGGGGCATGATTCGCCACAAAATGGTAGTTTCCCTGAACTATCAACTACAGGTGGCTCATAACGATGAATTCCAAAAAGCTATCAGACAGTAAAACTAACAAACAAGAGGAATACACTTCACTGAGTTATCTGCATAATCCACCATTCTCTCCACTATCTCCTCTGGAGAACACAAACGATTATCTGTGTGAAATCGTACTTAAGTAGGAATATGTATTAAAAGCTTCCGTTCCGTTTCATTTGAAGAACCTTGAAAATGGAGAACCGCGGTAAGCCAAGAGCATTCTTCTTGACCGAATTCCCGATGTTTTTTCAAAGCTTCGACTTTTGTTTAACAGTGTATTTTAGATAGCATATACGCGATCGGACATATAATAAGTCACTTCTCAAGTGGGAACAGAATCCTCTCAAAATATGGGAAGTGAGTGATTCTTCATTTTGACATACTTTTTCAAAAGAGGATCTATCCACGTTCCCTCCATCACTTATTAGTTTTACGTAGGATGCATCCTACTTTCTGCTCAGTCGCATCAGCACCAATTTAGAGAACAGTGAGCGCGAAAACGGTGCTACAAACGGGTATGCTTAAGTAAATGAAGTAAATAACTTAAGCAGGTAAAATGGCGAACAAGGTTTAGCGTGCCGAAAATAGTTAAGCATATCTATCTCAGAGTTGATCAGACCAGAGAAAGTGATAACAATAGTAGCCACCCGTGAGTGTCGTTTTTCCATTATTAACTTGGATGAGTAGAAAAAATAGGACTATATACTTTTGTTTTTATTTCCAATGCTTGTCTGTTGTTATCGCCATCGTCATCATCAGTGCTTTAGTTGTTTCCAAATATGTTTTAATTGCTACACACGCAAAACAGTGTGCCAATGTATACGAGCACCACCCCCAAGTGATTTTACGCTCCCTCCTCTTTCACATCTTCGAATTTGGCCAAAATGACCGAACGCTATTTTCTAGCATGTTCGTGTTTATTTAGGCTAAAAGAGCATAGAGAGGAGACAGGTACTTTTCACGACCTAACTAAGCAACCACCTTGGCTGTCCACCTATCTATCCAACCGAGAGAAGGACCAAACAAACAATCAGTTATTAAGAACGGATGCTAGTCAATATTGGTTGACGAAACAAATTAGGAAGCAGGTCGTTTCTAAACCTATGAAGATTAAATTGTAGTCACATTCACAAAAATAAGGGGAACATTAATGGTCGTAACGAGTTCGTGTCCTTCATCTCGACCCTATCAGTCATGCATCACACAGGCCGGTACCAAACCCCAGATCCAGCCAAGCTTTCCACATGAACCTGTACACCGGTAAGTTATACAAGCACACAGCGCCAGTACATTCACTGCACATGAATGCAAAGTATGTAGGTGCATTCCGGTGGACCATTCCTCTCCCCTATAAATGCATATATAGATATATGTATACATATATGCATACATATATATACATACAAACATATGTATATGCCAAGAGAGAGAGAGAGAGAGCAAGACCCAGACGCAGGCAGTTGCCAATTTTTATGCACACGGTCGCGTGCATGGCGCTGGATTGTTTGTTGGCTGCCTGGCCAGCTTGTTTGCTTGGGCATCCGCGATTAAATCAGGGCGTAGCAGAATTTTTCGAATTCTGTTCTACAAGTCTGGTAGGACAGTCACATGCGTGCATACGGCCATACAAACGTATACACGGTCTTTTGCTACTAACCAAATTGTTCTATCGTTGCCCACAAAAATTTAGGCAAATATATATCCTAAAATACACACACCTACACGTGGTCACACACACACACAGAAACAGAGAGCACGTTATGTGCATACAATCATGTCCTCGGGGTGAAACAATACTTCCTTGGTTTGCGTGCGACGCCAAAACGGTGAATGGGACAGAAACCATATCACAAAATTCGGGGAACGCGACAGACCGTTGAGATGAGAGACACATAGAAAGAGAGAAAGATGCGTGTTCGGTTTTATTGGAGAAAATGCTGTTGCTGTTCCCACTGGTTGACAGAGAGACGGAGTCTAGCTGATAGGCCACCACTGTATACCTGTGTGCGTTCAAGCTAAACCGCTTCGAATATCTGTCTTTCTCATGTACTGCGGTTTACCACTATGATTGTAGTTATGTACCTTTCAGTCGGTACCCTTTCGAGTAATGGTCATATTGGGTAAATAGATTCCGGTTAGTTTTCATTATTACCGGATAAAAAAATAAAACGGAATAGACTGAAGCATGATCAGAAAGTTAACTATTTCTCTCGAGCATAACGGTCTTCGGCTAATCACAGAATACAACCCAGTGATGACGATAATGCTGAAAATAATGTGCATTTCATATGCTAATTGCTGATTACTTGATAAAGTGGGCAAAATATTATCCTCATTTCGGGCTAATGAAGAACAGCTTCTTTGGTTTATCTGATTTCTCATGAGGTTGGTTACTTTGCTCATAAACGTCCACTAATCACTGTATGAAAAAGGAGTATATTTGTGTATTTTAAACGAAAACGCATTAATATCTTTATTACATTTACCGTTCTTTAAGAAGGAGCGGAAACCTACCAATTTGGAAAGAAAACTAGGCAGCTATTGGTAGAAGTCGCTGTTTCTTAGATGAGACAATATCTCCCTCGGTAAAATCAAACTTCAATCTCAATGGATTTTATCAGCATTCTCGATACCATATATTCATCCCGGTGTCCTTGTCGGTTTGAATATCGTGATAAAGTTGGCCCTTCTGTGCTGGTAATTATTACCGTTCGCAACAGCACAGAAGAACATAAAGAGACAAAGAGCGAGGGTAAATAACGAAGCGTACTGAGTTGAGCAGAATGTTTTCTGATGGTTTGACTTCCCAGCCATATAAATGTCAAGACTATTTTCAGTAAGTCAATTTGATTATACTATCGTGGAATTCTCTTTCATGAAACGATAATGATATTCTGGGAATTGCAGCCTATAATTAATGAACAAATATCCCTTTAAGTTATGTTTTGCTTCTCTACAGAAATGACAATGAACGATGTGTCCCTTTTTAACATTTATGTGTAAATCCCACTTGTACTGCAGTTCAGTTTTAGTGAATACACCACAAAACTCTTCGAACTACGCAAATATATTTTAAAAACTTGTAAAAACCTCATTCAGTGCTTCTTTAATATACATCAAGGTATTGGATCAAAGCAAAGCGCGGGGAAGAATAACGGAAGTTTCTACATAACAAAACAACGAAAGCACTCAGGTCAACGGTATTGTAGGAGGCAAAATAGCAACCAAGCTCATTTTCGGTGGTCCATTACCTGACCAAGTAAGGCATACGACCCATAAAGACATGTCGCGAAATCTTGGCACTTATTTTAATCTCTTCAACCGTTGACGTAAAACAATCGGACACACATGGGTTTTAAAATTTTAGTTTTGTGTACCCAAAAGTAATTGACGCAATTGGTTCACTTTCATGGATGTGACCTTTGTTTCCAACTTCAAAATCCCCTGTCTATCTGTACAAGTCTGTTCACCGAGCTTTAATCACAGTGTATAGTTTATATTTCTGCCTGATTGTTTTACGTTGATAATTGCTGAAATAAAGCGCAATAGTAACACCTCGAGACACGTGTCTTCTTTCGGGCTTAATTCCATGAATGAATGTTAAACAGTGTGTTACATAAGGCATGGTCGTTTAGATCTAACGGATGAAGGAATAAAAAATATACTATAAGAGGGTAAAATTGGGGACAATGAAGTTTACAGTAGTTAATCCCAGTCGCTAATCTATGTTACGACGTTCGTCAACTTACGTTGTCGCGATGCTTGTTACGTGATTGGGCGAGCGATAGCTAATGATCTTGATGATATAAGGGTGAACAAGTGGAAGGGTTTTTTGATTGAATAGCGATGGTGAAGAGTCTTTGATCAAAACCCTTTGACTGGGAAAACGGCTTGAGATGACTCAGTCAGAATAATCAAGGGCCTAAGTTTCGACTAAATGGGTAGCAATCACAAGTACTCAAACTTTGACAAGTTCCTTGTCAATGTTTGATGCGCGAGCGAGAAAGAGAGTGCAAAGAGCAATCACTTGCACCATGCAAGAACGACTTTATTCGAGGCTGATACGCATTAGTCCCTTAAATGTTTCCCCTCGCTCCGTCTATAAATAATCAACTTGTGATAGAAAAGCCCTCCCTTTGCCAGTGTAACAATCGTTCTATTGAACTGGCTACCAGTCAGCTCATAATTCGTCTCTGTGAATGTATGTTGCTAGGTTTCAAAAAGGAGCCTGAAGTAGTAGTGCGGAATCAGATCGTGATTAGGTCATTTTGGCTGCCCTGTTTCATAGATATATCCAATACTAATTGATTTATAGTGTATGCATAAAGGTTTTGCAGTTAACTCCCAAAACCTATCGATGTTTGAAAAATAATCATTTTATTATCTATTTCACGACGGTGAGCAGACAAATATCACACTCCCGTGATCCTCTGATGTCAGAGACAACACAATACTCCAGTTAGTTGAAATGCAAACATAATGGTTTGTTGATAATACGTTTATTTTTGACTTATTTTAAAATGAGTAAATGAATTAGAAGGGAGAATGATTACCGTGTGGCTATGATCATCCTTCTTGTCATCGATTTCACTGTCGAATTTATACTGCGATGATTCCCGCCGACATATCTCTTCATATCCCATGATGCAGGATATCTAACTGCATAGCGGTTATCTCGACTGTATGGTTTACTCTTTGTGGAATATTCCAAGGCAAAATGAGAAATTTAGAAAAATCCTGACCGTAGCAAACATGGCTTGATACATTATGGAAACTCCATTAGAAAAAATAACTCGAAGCAAACTCTCAACGTTTTTCTCCCGTGAGCGATACGTTCTGTTCACTTTTGTTTATAAAGCATGCTTGTTCACGTGTTTATCATTAAGGGGTTCTTCGCAAAACTTCCGTCAATTGCGCTGCATACTACTAACTCCTGGAGCAAGATTTCATGCACCCAGCGTTTGATGGATGGATATCACGTCTAGGAGATCAATTTTTAACGCCGTTCAATCAAAGGAGAATCTTTTCCCGCTTTTGATATATACTCATTAATCATTTTCATTTTTTATTCAAAGCTCAAAACAGGTATTATTGCGTCCGTTTTGTTGTAATTCACAACAACACAGTATAAATTTAAGCAAATACACACTTTAGGCAACCTCAATTTATGAGCATCACACTTGTTATTGTTAAAGCCCATTAAAATGAAGGAATGATTTTTTACAACCAGAAAATGTACGTTCATCACATCATGAATAGCGAGAGGTTAAATAATACACGGAACCAAATTTGGATAAAATGGACCATCCTGGTGACCAACGGACTTAGCCCGCGTACCCTCCCTGTGTTTTCCAGTTCAAAAATATTCAGAAATTATCTTTTCACCTCTACCAAACTGTCTTCCACATCATGGAATGACGATAAAAGGAATTGTTGTGTTCATCTCACTATATGGACGATAAGTGACACTTGGAAGATGAATACAAAGTAACACCAACAATTTCGCTGTAGTTCAGAGAAAATGTAAAACAATACATTTAATCGCCCACTTTCTGTCCATCTGTCCGTCAAATCCTGCTTGGAAAAGAGTAGAATTTTCACAGAATGCGAAGAAATATATCTAACAATTTGTTCCTGCTTTTTCTCCTCAGGCTTAGTCACCGAGATGCATCGAAGAATGATAAGCTGAAAACTGTTTCAAATAAACTGAGTACAACCGGGTATTTTCATCAAAGAAAAAAGTCGAATTGCTTTCTACCAGTTATTGTTTTTCTTTTCTTACACTGGAAGATGAATTGAAACGAACGAGTTTCCCGTAGATAGTAAGTGGTCAACACAACATTCTTCCGTGCCACTTGCATTCAAACCAGCTATGAATCCGTGTGTGTGATACAGGTTAGTAAATGACTGGGCAAAAGTTGGGTGTGGGGGAGGGGCGCGGAATTCTGTCTAAATTGACTGGTTAGCCGCGTAGTTTAGGCAAGATTTTGTTCAAACTGTCACTCAGCCTCCGTGATTAAAATCGTCCTTAGACACGCACGCACGCACCTACAGCGAAGGGCCAAGTAGTCTTCAAATATCAGGTGTCGGTTGCTGGAACAAAAATGATAGACACGTTTCTCACACGGAGGCCGAGAAAACCGTATAACCATCTTGTCCCAATCTACAGCATTGTTGGTAACCTAGGAAGCCATGAAACTTATTTTGAATGAAAATTGCGAAATCAGTTTGCGGCACACCCCGGTGGTGAACGTTAGTTGCCTTTCGACCACGTCTAAGGTGAATGGGATATGGGCGTAACCATGCTGGTGCAGAGGAAAGTGTATACAAAACGTGTCATGAAATGACCGAGTTTGAGTGATGGCTCGTTTTTTTACTGATGATGATTGGGTCGTCATCAATCTCAATAGTTGTTTCGGGTGGTTAACTAAAGATTATCACACTTCGTTATTCATTAGTTATGCAATTAATATGCCACCGATTTCAACGATTAACACAGATTCGTGAATCTTAACGAATTTTTGGAGACATCATCATTTATGAAGAATTATTTTTTGTATTCCTTTTGCTTAACAGAAGATTAGAATTAAAAACCAGGTGAACAGCGATGCTAATTCCCGTAATGAGGTGTAGTGTAGGTAATGTTTCATCGTGGTCTTAATGATTTGTAGTTTTACATTGGAGTACTTTTCGTTACATCGCACTTTTTGAGTGCATTAGAGAGTGAGCCTGGTTAAAAAGCTGTATGCATACCACATTTCCCTATAAAAAGACCTATTTAAAAAGTAAACCCCAGGAAATTATCCCCTGAATATTTTCAATGTAAGCTCGACTACGAAATAAGTTGTAGAATCAGGTCACAACTCTAAATGGATTGCTGAAAAGACAGAAGAGAATGCAATGATACATGGAACAGACGTTCAAGTATTTGGCAATTTGTATCAACGGCCTATTTTAAAATATCAACCTGTGAAATCAAAGTATCACAGTGCTGGTCTGTTGGTTCCATCCAGCAAAAAGAACAATCTACAAGATGATCACAAACTTTCAATATTAATGGGCCTGGGATATCAAACGACAAATTATCAAATGAGAGTATCTGGGCGATCTACACATTTCGTCCACCGGTTACCAAAATGAATGCCTCGTCTGTATTTCACCAGTTAGTTTGAAGGAATGGAAGGTAACATCCGCAAATCCTCATCACGTTTAGGAAAGGTGAGATGAAACATATTTCATGTAGTTAAGTTCTTGAAACCGAAGAAGACTGGTGTAAACAAACAGTTATAAGGGAGTGAGTCATTGTAGTGCTGTCTCTTGTTTTCGAGTTGCTCAACTGTCGATCCTTGAACAAACCTTCTCACTGTGATTGGTGAACAGAAATAAACTACCAAATTAAAAATAGAATGTTGGGTAATCAGTTTTGAGGAGCTACTGACTCCGGTGAGGAACTCGTGGTATGAAGTGAATGGAATTTGTATTGTCCGTGAACTACGCCGAATGTTTGTTTAATGATCGCTGTACAGCAGAGATATACTGGAGTTACTGGTTCTACTGGAAATGGATTCACGCGAAATTCAAAATATAATTTGGAAATTCATGGCGATATTTCACAAGCAATTAATGAAATGAATGTCTTTAAACTAAATTAAAGTTACACAATACTTGCAGATTTTCATACATGAGGAAAATTAAAATGCCTCTTCAAAAGGCCCTAACAAAATCCTCGAAGCAGAAAGTAAGGTAAAACTAACTCCTATTTTTGGGACGCAATAAATTTTGTCATTTCTTCGTGGAATCTCTGGAAACAAACTCCGCAATAGATGGGGACCGATTACATGGCCCATATTTCTAACCAAAATCTGTTTATGATAAGCAGAACGAGGAGCTTTGATGAACAGAGTTATAATGGCACCAAGTAAAGAGGAACCTAATCTCTTGATGAACTTTGTTGCACACAGAACAGAACAAGCGTGAACTGAAACCTCGGATATTGTTAGGATGATAGATGTGAACTGCTCAAAACAAACTGGGTTAATCTCTCCTGTCTCTCCATATATATATACATACATACACATATGTATATAGTGATACTTTCTGACTCGCTACCCGAAGATCAGTGGGTAGTGTGCCTGTGTTCTACCCGGAAAATTAAAGGCTCGGTCCTGAATCGTGGAAGTATCTATGTATCATTCTTTAAGAGTATTTCAATGTGTTTCGAACGTGAACACACTCAGTCAGACATTCTGAATACTTAAAACAAAAGTTCCATTTCGCCTGTTCGCCGAGCTTGGCAATTTGTTTGCAAACGTTTCATCATCAGCCGAGGTGACATAATCGGTGTTTGTGAAGTGGCCTTAAAAAAACTTAAAACAAAATTCCATAGGCATTGTTTATAATGTTAAACTTTGCGTTCCGGGGAAAAAGCCGTTGGAATCAGTTACCTGTCACACATGTTTCATTGCCCATTCAAAGATGATTGAGGATTCAATAGTGCTCTTCGAAGTGATGTATCATTGACAGTGGAAAATGACTTGATATTATATGACAGAAACAATCTAGTTTATGGCAACTGACGAGCAGAGTTAACTGAAACAACGCTAACGTAAAACTTTCCCATCTATTGAGAAGTTATTTAATCAGTAAAACTGTTCATTCAAGACAAAGACTTGGGTATTTTTACAAGCATAATGTGACCTAGTATTGTCGGTCATCCACACTAAACACTTTGTGGTTTGAGATCTAGTGTGATGCGATCAAATCATGTGTTCTAAAGTTATGGAGGAATTCACAGTGAATTTCGCCGTAGATACAGCAAGTGAAAAGTGAACTGAAAAGCTTGAAAACACAATGCTACCCTTTCCCATTGGCTGGATCTAATCAACAGCGTGAATTCATCTACCCAAGTGAGAACTGAACTCGGGACCTAACAGTTCGACCTCAAGCACACTATCCAGTCGACGTAGGACTGTTGAT
The DNA here is from genome assembly GCA_900618425.1 of Echinostoma caproni. Lineage (NCBI taxonomy): Eukaryota > Metazoa > Platyhelminthes > Trematoda > Plagiorchiida > Echinostomatidae > Echinostoma > Echinostoma caproni. The sequence goes on along the minus strand of UZAN01040071.1, from coordinate 18,112 downwards.
CAACCCATTTGTAATTTTCTCTAAACACGATACAGCATAACCCAACTTTGTAAGCTCTTTGCGATCATCACGCTTTACTTACCTTAGCAGTGGCTTCTAGGGTTAGTACTGAGTTGGGAACATTTCGAAACTGACATTCTGCTATATGAGAGTAGTGGAGGATTTGATTCGGTGGCATGATGAATTCATAGAGGACTACAGACTGACTTACCAAGTAAGACGAACTGACCGATACATCGCCATTGACTGCTAGCCCCCCCCCCCCCGATAATACCTGGCAATTACTATCATGTCCGAATGCATGTACCTATTATAACTGAAGCTTAAGAACTGTCAGGTTCGGTTGGTTTCCACTGGATACAACCATCTCGGCTAGCACTTAGATGAGTTGGGTTAAACGTTCCCAACAGGCTCACAAAGGTGAGCTGTACCATATTGTGTATAGATAAAGTGATTCAGTTTGACCATCTGCTTTCTACCTGTGAATGCCCTAGTTAGATCCTACATCGGGTAGATAAATTCTGACTTCTGCTGGGACTTAACCAATTCAAAACACATTCACAGTGCTTCATAACTCTTCCCGTCATGTCTTCTGTTCTCTGTACAGGATACAATACATCATAATCTCGAATCAAATCCTCTTTTACTAATTTAAAATAAGCAAGATCATTTAAGTTTTTATCCACCAATTAGGTTTCTTCAGACAAGTTACACAATGGAATTTAAGTTCCATATGTTGATTGTATGTCCAGCTGTATTACAATGATCATGAAACATGCAAAACTAGAGAGTCTATACGTGTAACTAGTGATGAGAACGAAGTGTACTTAGGCAGAATCACATAGATATCACTCTTATGAACCAGGAAATCAGTTTTCATTTTACTTGCAGTTGCAAGATGAATTCGTCGTGTTAATGAGGCGGGAGCTGAAAAACTAGGAAGCACTGGACAACTACTCCGATCTGGTTAGGTCTCATCAGTAGTGTGAATCTATCTACCCAAACTAGGATCGAACCCAGGACCTCACAGATAACACGCAAGCATACTACCCACTCGGCCACCAGGCTGCTAGTTAGGTCATTTCTTATTTTCAATTTACCTGATAGGGCACACCGAATCTGGTTGTCGCATTGCTGATGAGATAGTTATGACAATGTTCAATGCTGCCAAAATCATATGGTTGTTCTCGAAATCCTCCGTCATCCGATGCCAGAACAACGATAAGTTGCCTATTTTGGCTTCGTTAATGCTCATGTACCAATGCAAGTGTACCTGTGGTGTCACTTACCTAGGTCGTACAACAAGGTAGTCATTTAAACGCATCAAGGAACATCAACCCATATGAATTAGACACGGACGGAACGGGGTTATCTCCTTTCGATTGTTGCACACTCGGTCCAGACTGGCCATGTGGTGGATAATAATTTGTCTTTCGCTACCATTTACCGAGTCCCAAGACGCCAATCCAAGACTACTGGAGTTGAAACGCAAGCATCAGCTGTGTTAATTATCATCCCTTTATTGAAGCTAGAATTGTGTGCTCGAAAAACAAATTTTCAGGCACTCAAACTTCCCTGACCCAAAGTGGACAACAGCACACAGTCGTTGTGATGCCCCCAATTGCCAACGCTTACACAACCCGTTCTTATCAGAACAACACAACTGGCAACAAACTGGTCCCTACCCCACCACTTTGTGATAACTATTTGACCTCGACTGTTCGACCCCAACATAGCACACACACACCGTTTGTCTCCTACATAAATGTGATTGTAATGGCTTGAGAAGGAACCCACCGAAAACATGTTCGCCTACTATCTGAGTTCGGATGTCCAATTTAACACAATTTCGTTGTTCGAATAATCGAAAGTGGCACGGAAATTGGAAATGAAAGCAAAAGTCATGCGGCGATAAATCTGACTTTCGCATCTCATCAGATCCATTGCCAATTAACCTTTATCAGTAAGTTTTTGCTTCCTTCACTCGAGTTATCTTCGCCAACTTCGTGAATCAGTTGTATTTCCCATTTACTTCATTTCCTATCACTTCATATACATATATAAACATATTACTCACGAGTAACAACAAAGCTAATACAGAAAAATGGACAAGAGGTGTTAGTAAACAAACGTGGGGGTGGTTCTGTTTGACTTTTGGTCTACTGAGGACGTTAACCTTGACCCTTATGTATTTTGATAGTCCATACTCATTCAAGTTCTCTTATATCCGATGGGTTGTGCCCATTTTTCATGGACTTCTTTTGGTGGTATAAATGATATTAGTAGTGACTGGTGTAATCCACGTTGGTTAATTTGTATAACCAGGAAATAGTTCAATATGGTTCGGTTGCCGAATTTCTGTCACCATCATAAACTAACTGCATACAACTGTGACTCTCAAATAAAATCAGGTTATCTCCTAATTTTGAGAAAAAAGCTCACGCTCTCATGAGGAAAGTGCCTAAAAAATTGTTCCGAAATCAAACTCATTTCACAAAACAGCCAGAATGAATACCTTTTCAACTTCAAGTGAATCCAACCAATCGCACTCCACTGAAACTCCAACAAGATGATTGGTGTTTTGACCGTCAAATGTCACCGATTGGACCGGATCTGTCTAAACCCCCTCCAGTTCGAATGAACTAATTTCTCGGTAAACAAACAAAAGTGCATTTTTCGCGAGTTACCGAGCGAG
>UZAN01040071.1:3959-14618 GCA_900618425.1 Echinostoma caproni | reverse complement strand
TGGATAACGAACACACTGTAATTGTAAATGTACCCTAAAGTCTACGAACTATCTAATGCACGTACATTTGGATTCGAGCGGAGAAACTAACTACAGTAGTCACCCCCATCATCTTATGCATGCTAAGTATCTTGTGAAGTGTGCATTTCAATGTCAGAAATAAGTAAGTAATCGCATTTGATTCAAAGGAATCGGTTTTATTCGAGAGAAACTCGGCCTCAATAGAATTTACTCATTGGGTTATTGTGGGCTTAGACTGACTCCACTCATACAAAGAATCATGCTCACATTCACGTCTGGGCATGGTGACCGACTCATCGATCCATCTTGGTGTGATTCGCTTCCTTACCGGACCGACAGAGGTCAGTTAACTCCGGGTAAGTTCATTCGTATCTATGACGCACACTCGATCAACGATCACGAACATAACGTTCCCGGGTGGAACGGGTGTGTGGGGGAGGCGGGGTGGGGGAGAACGGCCCACCTCGACCCACCCACCCCCTACCGAAACATTCACCCTCGCTCGGTAACTCGCGAAAAATGCACTTTTGTTTGTTTACCGAGAAATTAGTTCATTCGAACTGGAGGGGGTTTAGACAGATCCGGTCCAATCGGTGACATTTGACGGTCAAAACACCAATCATCTTGTTGGAGTTTCAGTGGAGTGCGATTGGTTGGATTCACTCGAAGTAACGGTAGATTCACTTGAAGTTAGAACGGATTCACTTGAAGTTGAAAAGTTATAGAGCTGAAACTGGATTCTAGATAATGAGCCTCAGTTCCCATGTGCAAATACGGAAATGAAAATATTGTTATTGGTATCCGCCACTAAACTCATCACAGATGCCAATATAGAAATTGCAGCACATTAGACTAAGTTCATTCATGATGCTGTTTCTGTATACTACCACTGAAGTATCGAAAAACCAAACAATTGTTTTATCTGATTCAGTCGCCCCAAGTTAATCATGCACTGAAAAAATTGTTGTAAAAGGTGGTCAAAGGATGATTATTATCCGGTCGCGATAGGGATCGTAATACGACCGAACAAAAGTTGCTCACGTCATGCTCATTGACAACATTTTGAAGTCCCTGAAATTGTTGTCTCTTGACAACTCCCTTAAGTAACACCAACATTTTATAGTCCTTACAACGATACTTAGCAGAGTTTTATTTACCAATGTAAATTCACGTTTCATCTCATATAGTGATGGAAGGCAGTTCAAAGAGAGTCCCGGCTAGCAACCGAAGCAAGAATGGGGCCCATCCGACCAGACGCGCAGACGCAGCGGCGGGAAGTGCCTCGCGAGACAATGTTGACTGCCACCCGAAACGAGTGAATCGACAATTACAGCCCGAAAGACAATCCGCAGCTAACGGGAAAGATACCCACCGAATGCCACAACGTCGGAGCTGTCGATCAACGCATCTTGCGCCGCGATCGGGTCAAACCAGTCGGAATGGCACGCGGAAGGAGAGGCAACGTACGGTCCAAGTGCGGACCAAGACCAACAACGAATGACCCACAGAAAGAGGCATGAATCATCCCGCCGCGCGGTTGAGAATTGACTGTATATAACCGAACGCATACACTGTTTGTTTTGAATTGGGTCAATAGACGTTTTCCCAGCCCGCTCGCCTTCTCGTTACAATATCACCCGGTTTGCAATGCTTGCCATTCCGTAATTCACTTTGCATTAAACGATACTGCTGTGCCGTATTTGACTACCCAATTAGGCACCACAAATGAGTTTATTTTACTCTGTGCTTGGAATAATCATAGATAATGCTAACTGTAAGAACAAACTGAAATCAGGATATAACATTAAAAAATACGAATAGATATGTGATAGGCCAAATTTAGTTATGAGAACTAAAGTCCGGTAACAAGCTCATTTATGATGCTCCATCCACTTGTATGTTTGAGTTAGACAAATATGGAATAGAAACGAAGACGAGTGAGAGAAAGATGCAGCGAAGGAGGCATATGTTTTAGATAGAAGCTTCAACAAACCACTCGAGAATCTAATTCAAGCTGGGAAATGAAATCCCCGGATTGCGATCCTAGGTTTGCTCGAGAGCATTGATAGCTCGATTTTCAAACAATTCTTCATACGAGAACACCGATAGGGCTAAAATAACCTGAATTTTATGTTCATGTAACAGAAGCACCTCCTTCACCGATAACTAGATAGTTATGAATATTGTTCCTGCAGATGGTGGTGTTTTCTCGAGGAACATTCACTTAACTTGGTATGAGTAAAAAAACGATTTTATCTACAATTAAAAACAAAGCACCCATCTGTCTGATGAATGAACAATACATTACCTCAGCAACTATCACTCCACTGTACTTCATGCACTAGTAAAACTTTACATGCAAACTACTTTGCTAAAAGCAATTCGCAAAACACCCTCTCTCGTTGATTTTGAAACAAAATTTTGGTTGTCAGTGGTAATTTTACTTGTAAACGTATCTATATCTCAATCCTTTTCGAACTTCTGTCGCTCACGAGAAGTAAATCGCTTGAGTTCTTGTCTTAAAACAATACAGAACGGCTGGCTTCCAAAACGGAGGCATCATTGGTAGATTCTGACGTTAAATAAGGGGAAAGTGATATAACCGTTTGTACAACCAGTAGAAAGATATTCCGTGGACCAAGTGATTCGCAGAACTTCATATAACTGGCAGAAATGGTTTAATCTAAAAAAAACATTGATAAATTCAATGAGCCGCGGGTGTGATTTCAAACCGCGTTCACTCTGTTATCCCTTTGCTTAAGCTGCGTAGTTTTCTCTCTCCATAGAGCCTCTGGACAGGCTCTAAGAGCGGAGATGTAAAATTGATTCTACACCGAAGGACTGCTTGGAAATCGAATCTGTAGAAAAATTAGGAAGGCACTGAAAATTCTGTGTGGGATGAAAATCAGACTACACGGAAGTCAAAGGACAGAATCTAAACTTAAGCATGATTTCTACGTCTCCTTTACTGCCGAACTGGAATCATCTTCCAATCATCCAACTGTCCCGAGTTATTAAAAAACCATTCCAATTAAGTGCTGGCTGAGTTAAAACGTCTTTAGGTTATCCGGGATTGGTAGACTATACTCTGAGGGATAAGCAGTGTCGTTTGTAACTGTTGTTTCAGCAATCCAGAAATTACTGGACCTTTTCCCTGGTTCGTCTTACATCCGTTCCGAAATGGTGAACTGTTCACCCTCATCCCCCCTTTTCCCTTTTAATTTATGAAAATCCTGTTGTTGACCGTATCAATAATGAAGAAATAGGCTTACTGCAAACTGAGTTCGACTTTGTATGCCCTAGTTTACCTTAAAATCTTTCAACAGAAAAGGTATGGTTTTCTTAGTATATGTCCCCGTTGGTTTTAAAAGCATTCGCACTATCAGACATCTTTCTATGTGATGCGGTTCTTAATCAACAAAGAATGCTTTGTCTCTGATCAGAAGATATCTTACTGATGCAGTTTACTCTTCCACGTTCCTTAGTTTATATTAATGGTAAATTCTGAACTGCTTCAGTGTGCCATACTTTCCCTTCGCCTTTGCCATTATATATATTATTTATATGCTTGCAAAGTTTAATGGGCTTTTGCTTAGATGCGACGAGAGTACAGTTATTAGATGCGAGTTTCCTGGCAGTTTTCTTTTATCACATCAGCAGTTTTCCTTATCTCCCGTTTTCTCATGAGCTCCCAATTACCAATGAACTATATTGTCTTTTGATGTAATTATATGATTCATTGGCTACATTGCCAGAGAAGAACCACTGCATCCACTTGAAAGTAACTGTGTTACGCCTTGTATTAGCGACCAAATTATTGCAACTTTCCATTCTTAAAAATACCTTGTTGTTTTTACAAATCTAGATGGTCCTGAATCATGAATAATACCGTCCCAGGATCCGGACACCGTGCTCTCACTTCTGTCACCCTTAAATTTTCCCGGAAATTATTTGATCACTCGATTATTTTAGTATCATGCAGCCACTCGGATTATTTTTTATTAAGTCCTAGTAACTTTGCTTATCTTAGACTTAAAGTCCGCTTTATTCTACACCGGTATATCAAAATTAAAGCACACAAAAATTATACATCCTTATTACGATTGCCTAACTTCAATCGAAATAAACATTTTTATCTCTTGTGAAAAGATCCACCACGGGATCTTATCAATCCTCATCGTCCCAATACAAAACAATAAACAATGCGTGTTCGATTCAGGTATTAGGAACTTTCATAGAACATTTTGTGGCAGAAATGCTGTTTAACTTCTGTCTTTTATTCTTTTCTTCGTTAGATATTCTGCCAAGAAGAGTTCGATCCTAGAAAACGTCCAACAGGACTTGAAACAATGAAAATATTCCAATGTTTCGCTTTCTCACATTTCTAGTTTCATGATCGGGTTTGCTTTCTGATTGCATTTAACAACAAAAATCGCATCATGTGTAGAACCGAAAATCCATCCAACGGAATAAGAATCAGTCATGGTACTATCTAAACCGATTTGAATATCGTGCGATATCATCTTGGATACGTTAATAACACTGGGTTCTGTATATAATTCATGCTTTGTAAATGTCTTGTTTTGATCTATGATTCCATCCGTTAACTCGGTTTTATTCTGTGCGCATTTGGTCTTTCATCAGGAATATCAACTTGGCGTCATGTTTTCAAGAAACCCGGAAACGCGGACCTCTGTCCTTAAGCAGCTGAACTTCAACTCCGACGCCGCGAAATTGAAGATTTTCTTGAACAATGTGATGCACACTGATAAAACCTTCCGAGGAATCTAAATGAACAGCGTTTTCATACCGTTCATGGACGAGGAATGCTTGGCACTTATACCAAACCCTGTATATTCAGTGTCTCCAATTTTCTTTAAATATATATATATATATTATCGTCACAATATTCGATAGACTATCAAGTCACGTTTGTTGCCGTTAGTAGCATCTAACCTACCTACAAAACATTGAATCATAGCATTGATTCCTCAATGGACTGGCCCTGAAAGAGCTGTCAATCCAGAAGTCACCTGGTGTTGCAAACAAGGTTATTGTGACGATAATACACTTCCTGGGTACAAGTATATGAATGAACTGACAAAAGATTACCGGATACGCATGCCTGACGAGTGGCAAGAGTCGCGAAACCGGTCGTGTGCTTCCAGGGAAATTTTGTCCAGTCATTCACATACTACTTATTATGATATATGCTTGCGGACAAGCATGGTGCCAACGAAACAACAATAATAACAACAAAAATAGCGGGAGAGCGGCTGGGATACAGTACATTGTAAATAGACGGAACTGTTAGAATGGAAAATTACTAATAAATGGGATAACAATTTTCTGTGAGTGTTAGTTTATCGTCTTTTTAATGGGGCACGAGACTTCAACAGGCAAATCATACAGCATTCGCGCCACTGACTTCTATTCTGGGCCATATCTCTCAGCGTCTCTAACCAACGCCTCATCCCTTGGGCCCCAACCTGGAAGGCGGGTTGTACCAACCGAAGCGAGAGCTGAGGCCAGCTTCTTCATACCTCTACACCATGTCATGGTCTGACCGAGGCGGCGCTTCTTCCAGCCTTGCCCGGCTGGTGCGAAGGGAGCACGGAAAGGTAGTCGATGGGCAGGCATACGCAATACGTGACCAATCCATCAGGGGCGGTATTGAGCGATTACTTATGTTAGAGAACGACTATCCGCACCCAACACACGACGACGAACCTCGTCATTGCTCATCCGATGTTCTCACCAGACACGAGCAATGCTTCGGAGACATCGGTGGTCGAACACAGAGAATCGATTAGCATCCTCAACGCGAAGAGGCCAGGTCTCGCAACCGTAAAGCAAAACGCTACGAACTGCGGCGATGTACACCCTTCCCTTAAGGGATAGTCGGACGTCATGGCGGAGCTACAGGTGTCGCAGGTTGGCCATAGCTGCCCTAGCTTCCGCTATTCGTGATGTGATCTCACCAACACCATCATCAACTGCGATCAAGCTCTCGAGGTACTAAAAGTTCTCAACTACTTCTAACTGATCACCACAGAGGGAGAGTGTAGGCACAGGCTCCTGCCAGTTTTGAACAAGCACTTTGCATTTGGACGGCGCAAAGCAGATACCGTACTTGGATACCTCGATCGCCAAGCGGCTCCATGCGTCTTGGACAGCCTGTGTGTTGCCCCCTTGTAAGGCGATGTCATCGGCATATGCTAAGGCAAGGGCTCTGTTCCCTGGGAGGAGTTCGACTCCAACGTTTGCTAGACCAGACAAACCATTCTGTAGAACATCCTCATCCGGAAGCTTTCTTCCTTACTCCCAAAACATGCAATTCACTAAAAATGCCTCAAGAAAGTTACTTACCAGGACTAATAATGGAAAATTTTACTGCGGATGTATTATACATTCTGGGCAAACAACGATTTATTCCTACTCAACATCCGTCTTTCAGTGGTCAAGAAGAAATCTTCATACAGATGTTAAAAAGTGTCACTGTTTCTCCATAGCTTTCAACTTAACATGAAATTTATGAACGCGTTAATAACTTTGCACTTTTGTATTGTAATGCCTATCATTCCACCACACATGAAAGCCTGTTCAGTCTTTTATCAGCAAACATTTGAGGTCAAATATAACTTGTTTACAATCTGCTGAAGCAACTTTTTATCGTGGAAATAAATTTCCCTCATCATCCCCTCGAATCGATAAAAACCATGGTAAGTAAATGTATCAAATTCTAGGCTTATGTGTACAGACCATCATGTTTTCCGTAAGTGACATATTGAAAGACTAATTGTGATCAAGGCAATCTGAGTGAAAAATCTAAAATTCATTCGTGAGTAGGACAAATCGAAATGGGATTCAAAGAACCGCAAAATCAATTCAAAGTAGGGTAGATTCAGCCAAACTAATTTGTGCATCATATGACGTCATTTTCTGCACATCAATAACATAGACTTCAAGGTTATGATTTGACCTTTGAATGCAATTCATGCTCTATTAGTGCCCTGATTTCGCTCTTCGATTCCATTCTTTAAATCGGGTTTATTCGTTGTACATTTGCCAAGAATATAATAAAAAGCTATCCTTGACTTGAATTGAACTCTGATCAGAACTTACAAGTTTTTAAAAATGTCTGGCTACTCGCGTATACATAACTTTCTTATTGATTTGCTCCTTTAATACTAATGATAGGAGTTGCAAAGAAACACTAACTTTTCCCTTTAGTTACCTGCTTCAGGCCACCGAAATTATGATGTAGTGGGAACGTTAATTTGCACAGCACCTGAGTATGCAGTCTACAAACGCTTTATTATTTAATTCTTATCCGACATTTGGGGAAATATGAGATGATACTAAAGTATGCATGATGCATGTAGTCTCAGTCAGTCACAATGGGGGGGGGGATACCTTTCGCAACTTTAAGTGGATAACCATGGTACATATTCTATACAATTAGGTGTGATAAAAGATCACATAAAAGATCCATAACTAAATATGATGATTGGTTCATTAAAGTGCTCAGAGAGATGGTCAAACCCAGTTGGAGCCACGCTTTTGTTGGTGGAGGTACTATGATTACTTGTGCAGACCATCAGTGTCCAGCTTCTCTCTGCCGATCATGTGACAAATTAGACTTTACAAGAATATGCCAAATGCAGCTCGAGATTGCATCTCAACTTTAAACAAGTTCACCCAAATAGCTGAGGTCGGTCGGGGTATAATTTCTTCCTCTCAAAGTTTTGTGAATATCCGTATAATAGTGGATTAATTCTCATGCAAAAAAGGCCTCTGATATGTCTTCAGAACCAAAGCATTAGATAAAAAGCATACAAAAGAGATAGTAAAGATATGAGAAAACCAAATGCCTACCCGGGAAACTATTGTACGAATTCAGCTGAATTATGTGCCTTATCACCGGAAACATTTTAATTGTGCTTCAAGAGAAATTTCCTTAAGTTTCATAATTTGGGAAAGTATCTTGTCCAGTTGACGAAGTTAAAATAAATGGTACTCACTTTCAAAAAGGTAGCGTAAATCTACCCCATTTTTGAGTATCTCGACATTACCATGTTATCTCCATGTTTGTCACGGGTTTGTTTCCGCAACTACTTTAATAATCTCACTTCATTGTGCATAGACATGGTTATTACTCGTCTACGGGTAGACTTATTGGCGTACAGGGTTAGATAATAATCTGGCGTTGTGAAGATCGTTCCCACTGAACTTGGTCGTACAGTTTGAGTTTGTTCGTATCTTTAAAAGTATAATCTAATTAACTCTTTCACACTCTGCGGCAGCATTCTGATGCCACTTTGTCTGCAATTATTTTCCATTGATCGATCCAATGTGTTCTCAAAAGATGGATACTTAAACAGCCTCAAGAAATTACACAGTCATAGTTGTTTAAGTTTAGCTCAAGTGCGAATGGTCGAAATCAGTATTTACAACCGGAAAACAATTCCTTGAAATGATTAAGAAGAATTATATATTTTTTTCTAGTGTCATTATTCATTGCACCCATGGTCTCTAGATTGTTGAAGAAATTTTCAACTGAAGCTTCACTTGTTCAATTCATATTATACAATCCTTTAGATTTTAAGTAGAATTGCCCTGCACGGTACTGTCTTGGACCTATTGTGATATATCAACTTACGAATCAAAAGATATCTTCGCCTCTACTCAGTACCTGGATGCATTGTAGGAGTTTTACACAATTTACATATTTCACAACATTTCTGTTCAGCTTATCAGTATTTTAGTCACTTTTCCTGTGCTATTCTTTACTGGAATCATGTTCGTTAGTTTTTACTCTACAAAGTAATTCTTACTCTCAGATGTCCTGTTTTCACCATGTGACGAATGTAAGATATTGCCACTTTAATAAGCTTGGTGATTGACGTATGCTCAACTTAGGCGTTGTGGTTTATTTCTGCGGATTCCATTTACCAAGAGAGAACTTATTAAAATCCAGGTTATCCAGGTAAAGGTAATTGTTTTCAACCATCCTCTGTGATGTTCTTGGTAATTTCCTTCTACTAACCAATTACGCAGGACAATAGACTCTAGAACCTGCATTTTCCCATATTATTATACAATGCAATAGTAAGGGCGCACACAGAGTATTTCATGCAGGAAGGCATCAAAAGTAAAAAGAGACCAGCAACTCTTGAAAAATGTTCGTGGAATGTTCACAAAACCGACTGCAGGCGTGAAGGACGGCGACGGATCCTGGTACTTTGTACCTCAGCCATAGACGCATCATGGGTGACCTGATTAAACCATTTGCATAGATGAAATGACTGTCTAAAGCTAACACGCCACTCTTTAGCCTGGAAGAAAGCTCTGCAACGAGGGAACATAGCCTTAAACTGAAGACATCCAGAACACTTAAAAATACAATGAGCAATGGATGTAACAAGCAGCCAAAGAATGTTTCATTGCAAACAGTAGCCCAGTTTAGGGTTGGTTTGAGTAAGATACGTTCATCGTTATTTCACACTCATCAGGGATCACCTTACTCTTATTGTCTTATCTTGTACCCCTAACTTTTCAACATCTTCACCCACTTCTACCAATTTTATTTACAATAAAACAATATTTCTGAGTTTTCTCACTTCCCACTCTCAAATCAGGGCAAGGATTGTAAGTAAGCCATTTCAATTATTTACATAAGCAAACCTACATCCATAAAGTTATCTAGAGGTATTCACTAACTCCGAAGACTTCTCATAGATTCCGTTCTCTCCTTTCCCAACTCTCAACCTATAAAAATAGCCATTCACCTACGAGTTAACACCGTGGATACAGGCCGCGGCTATGCTGTTGTGAGTATGGATGAGAGCGTCTGAAAGACATGTACATAACACATAGCTTGGATGAACAGTGTACCAGGTTGTAAAGTGCTATTCCAATATGTGACCCAAGCTCTACAAAAGTAGAATGATACAGGTGAGCACGGTAAGGCCCTATGAGTTAATGCAATCAAACCGTTTGTGAGACCGAAAGGCGGCAGAGTAGCTGATGCGTCCACACCTCATGCCGCATCCGATTGCAAATGCAATAGGCGAGTGGTCCTGTCCACCAGACCAAACATCCCTGGTGCGAATGGATTCACCCGGCATTGCGAGACGAAAATGGTAACTGGCCTGTAGTGAACGCGATTTAGGGATAACAAACCTGACTACGGTCACCGAGACAACTACAACTCTAAGTTACCACTAGTTTATCGAACTCCTGCGGGCCAAAAAGGAGGTTCAAATGGAATAAAATAAGCACACGCTTGTTTTACCTACCACGGACTGCTGTTGATACTGGTCCATCGGGAAGTAGAAGGATATTACCTGACCGCTACCATCACTTCATGTGGAGTTTAGCTTGGGTCCCGGGGACTGCAACAATGACGTCCTGTGCTGAATCCCAACAAATTTAAGGCGTTGTCGTGCAGGNCACCTGAAAGACAGTGATATCGTTCTCGCTGTTGCCAGACATGACGCCTATAGGGCGTTAAGCGGAGTACTCCAACCTTGTGCTCCATCCTTTGACCAACAAAACGATTATGGTTGTCTATCACAAGAGAGCACCGCAAATACCTGTGAGAATGCCTGTTTTTGCTCGTGTACATACGACTGA
>UZAN01040070.1:71007-87935 GCA_900618425.1 Echinostoma caproni | reverse complement strand
TCTCTTAAGCTAGGATCACTACAGGGTGATTACGGTAGTTGGTTGTTGAACTAATTGTCCAATGGAATGTTCTCTATGATAAGAGACGTTCTGGTTGAATTCGTTGAGTAGAAAAGGCAATGTTCCAACTCCATAATTCCCAAAGGAGATGAAAAAAACAATAGAGTCGGAATACATAGTTATATAACTATGGTTGAGGAGAGAACAGAAATTACCTGTAGGTAGCAGATATATTTTACCTATTTCCACTTGATCGATAAGTCATTTTCGAAAGAGAGTCTACAGATATAAAAAAACCTAGAAGCAAGACCGAAATACGAGTCTGTTCAGGAAGCTGCCATTCAATAGCAAACGACCTGTCTGATCTCACTGGAAGATGTTTATCGCGTACGGTTAGGTCCAATCCCTATCCATCTTTAATTTTACCAATAACCTTGTATGCATAGCGAGCTTGACAGCGATCAGTGAAGTTTACCCCACTGTATTTCGCTGTACGACGACGATGATGATGATGATTTTATAAAATCATTTATTGCAGCCAGTTTTTCAAGCCCATTCACAAGTTCACTAATCATGAGAACGTGCGATAAACAAACACTATAAGATGAATTCGTCATGTAAATGAGGCGTGAACTGAAAAGCTGGGAAGCATTGGACACCTGTTCTCACCTGGCTGGGACTCAGCAACAGTGCGAATCCCAAATGGGGATCAAACCCAAGATTCCACAGGTAGAACGCAAATATATTACCCACTCAAACAAAATACAGGTTACTTACGCTGGTCATATCTCTGGTTATCTTTTCATTCAGCTGTGTTCACAACGCTGGCCGCTGTCTCAGCGGATTTAAGAGCACTGTCCATGCTGGCTTCGATAGGGAGGAAAGTGTGCCCCAGGAAGCGTTATTCCCACCCACCTAGCAGACTGAAGTCTCCAAGTAAAACCAGAAGGAGCATTTGAATTTACCTATCGATTGCCACCTCATCCATTAAAATCGTTGCGTCTTCACTTCCTGGTCACTGCGGAAGCAATCGATATTCATTTGTTCACACCCAATCTATGTGCACAGAGAGATTTGCCCATACCGCTCAACTGCCAAGGCCCAATTTCGTTTGCACCGATGACGCATCACAATCTGATTGCAGAGTTATGGTGTCCTAGTGGTATGAAACATCTCCCACCACTCATCCCACAACTCACTCGCTCCTACGCGAACAATCACCATGACCTTTGAGTGACTGAATGTCTATCCCCCCTTAGCATGTCATTTCCTTAGACGATCTGTACAGGCTAGAAGATGAATCAATGAAGATAAATGTTCCCCTGTGAATGTGTTCTCATAAATAAAACGGTTTTGGATGAAACAAATTCTTCGATTGATATACACACACCTTGGGAATTCTTGAGCAAGTTATACGGTGAGTTGATATGGTTTTCCATACTCTGCGTCTCTTTTCGAATTGCACTGTCGGTTAAACACGGAATATTGGAATAAGCGGTTTCATTGTTGCGAATAGCCGACAAGCAACGGCACATTTCTCATGCTGACAATTTCCGATTTTAATGGTACATGTGCTGTCTGTTTTGATGATGATGTCCCGGCGATGGTGCATGGGTGATTCACATAATACGGTCATCAAGAAAATCCCCAACACCGGTACATAAATTCGAATTCGGTGTGTTGACACACACACACACACACAGACACACAGCTCAGAACAAAAAGAACACCAGTTGCATGCAGAAATGTAAGGAATTCGAATTAACAGAAAGCCATACCCATAAAAACAACCATCGAGTGTTAGGAGTACGCTCACTTAAGCAGATTAATTAAACAAATTCAATTGTGCCCAAATTGTACAGATCGATACGCACAGATGACATTCGATGTTTAATGCTCACAAGAAGTTGAATTGGAATACCATGGGTGAGATTTGCTGAAGTTTATTGACACAAGGTCGGAATGAATGGTCGTTGATAGGTCCGGGGAAACTCTTCACGTATATGAAATGCTTGCAACGGCGCCTGAGTGCGAAACCACAACCGTTTTCTCTGTGTGTAGTGAAGAATGAGAAAGGCAATACAAATTCAATGCGAATTTTCTTTTCTACCAGAAGTCTTCAGTTTTCCTATCCACGTGCACAGATTTGAAAGCATAAGTGCTAACCATTTCTGTATAGATTTTCATTTTCATTTTCATTTTCATTATTATTATTAATATTAATATATCGTGAGACATGTTCTTCTTAGATCGAATCTATTTTTCTTAATCTGCCTTGACAGCGGTCTTTCAGTGTTTTCCTAGTATTGTTCGATTTTCTTACGTCTTCATTCTGCTGACTTTCATTTTCGAAGCCAACAAAAGTTTTACTCGCATTGTTAACCTAGTTATTAATTCCCTTATTGGGGATATAGACTACAGATGCAATTGCCACCCAGAAAAAGGGCACCATGGCTAATTGATGGGCTTTGTCGCGCGAGATGTTAACAGTTAGTTTAAATTTCTCAGTCACTGACATAAAACAAACAAGCACTTTGAAAGCACATTGAATTTGTAAATCCTAGTAGAAGATCTTAAAGAGATGATTGAATATAATGTCAATATCTTCTTCCGGTCTTGATGCGATAGATAAAGGAGATCTCATGTTTTGAATGGTTGAATGCCACCGAAATATAGATGAGGAAGGTGGGTGAGAGTGATGGAAATTCGAGGGCATGAACCAGAAGGCGGCGACTGGACAACTGAAACCGCTTGACCACTGCTGTCCGATAGCCGCGTTCCATGTGACATGGCTATATGGCATCGCACGGGCTCTGGTGTCTCTGGGAAGTGGTGGCCAAGTGGTTAGGTTATCTCTTTGTGACCTAGGGGTCCTGGGTTCGAACCGTCCCACCGCCGCCCGTCTTCCCTATATCTGTATTTACCCCCAGGCAGCCTTGGTATGACAGCGGTCCCTCTTTCTGAATGTTGACTGTACATTTGTATACTTAATGAATATAAAGGAAATAAACAAACATTTATATCATAGCTTTGCATGATCTAACTCCTCCGTCCACCTCTCATTCTGAAAGTACCTCAGCGTTCAGTTCACCACAAGTAGTTGATAAACCCTGCCAATTCCGTATTTTGTTTTGGTTCTAGAGACCATTTCTTTG
This sequence comes from Echinostoma caproni, assembly GCA_900618425.1. NCBI lineage: Eukaryota > Metazoa > Platyhelminthes > Trematoda > Plagiorchiida > Echinostomatidae > Echinostoma > Echinostoma caproni. Next base: position 84,780 of record UZAN01040070.1, on the reverse strand, counting down.
GCGGTCGTCTCACAAAGACCAGTGTTTATTTCGAAATCAGTTTTGATTTATTTACTCCCATTTCCATTCATCAGTAAATCATTTAGAGCAAATATCTTCTGCCATTGATTTTCTAACTCCTTACTTCATTTCTTTGTCAAAGATGACCGAAATAACTAGCAAGTGGTGACCACCAAATCACGTGATCCTTGGATTGTTTCACTTCCCGTATCACCTGCACCGAACGAGTAGATTGACGCATCCATAATTCAAAGAGAAGCTTATTAAAAACAAACTGAATCACTTTCAGGTTCCAATCTCATCGCTCAAATCCACCGGGTCCCCGAAACACTAAGTGATGATGTAGTGTTCTCGAAGGAATTGTCAATTTTGGCCTCAAATCGAAAGATGTGTTTGGTGCTCAATTCGGAGCACATTTCTACGCCTTGAATGCAAATCTCGTTTTGATGCAAAACGAATTTTTTGAAGATTGTTTCTATCCTGATGTATGGAAAAGTTGGATCCGGTGAAGAAAAAGTATTCAATTTTATTCCTTTTTTTCTTTAGAATGTGACAATTGATTCATGTCATCATCTTAGATAAAAATCAGACTACCGGCCTGTGGTGTGCTGAACTCAGATAATCTCAAGACACTATTAACAAGTAACGGCAAATGGGAAATAAAAAATGAATAAAACTTTGGTTTTGATTCGGTTGAAACAGCTGTTCAGTGCTTCCCAGCTTTTCAGTTCGCGCTTCAGTTGCTATATACACGACGAATTTTTCGTTTGAAATCCAATCCAATCCTCCATTAATTACTCACACGATAACTTTGGTTTGTTTAATGATGAGCAGTTGAATCTACCGGGGAGAACTGATGTGGTGATAGCCTTTAGATTGGAATTGTTGTACCTGCACAGGATTTAACTCCATACTTTATTCTCAAAACTATTTTATCCCGGTAATATTTTTCTTCCAGATAGGAGCTCCACGATTAGCGAAATGGAGTGCATCTGGAAGCATGAAGGAATTCATTTATTGCGCAACAACATGCTTATTTATAAGAAAAAGCGAGGATAGGGGAATGTATATATCACACGATTGGCAGACTGGATTGTTGTCAACCTTCTTGATTGCTTGGCAGTTCCAGCCAATTACCTGGGTATGCCTATCATCGTTCTAATTGGTTGTCTCAGAACGAAGCAATTTTCAGGGAGGAATGCACGAGTTACACAATGTACCTTTGTTACAAAAAGACTGGTTCAGTTCACTAGCTTCCTAACATGACAACCCTTTAATTGGCCGCTTCCCGTTCCTAAAAATTGTATAACTGTATGCTCAACAAGAGGAATTAAAAAATAGAAAAATGAGAAAATTTGAAGTTTGATGAAACCGGTGTTGAAAACATCGGGTCTTCCTTACAGACCAATTGCATCCAAATTGATAGGCATCTTTGGAAATTAGTGAATCATGAGAGTAATGGAGGGTTTGATTTGTTTACATGATTGATTCGTCGTGTAAATGACGGTTGTGAAAGTTTCCAAGCGAGTCGTAACTCTGGAGGTCAGTACTGAGGTGAGCGAAGACCGATACTCGAAATAAGCTCGCATTGATGGGTTGTGGTATATCGTGTAAATTCAAAATGAGAAACAGTCTGATTAGCTGCCCGGTGGCCGGGTGGACAGCATGCTTGCGTTCCGCCCATGAGGTCCCGAGTTCGATCCCAAGTTGGGTAAATGGATTCGCAATGCTAATGAGACCCAACCAGGTGGAAACAGCTGTCCAGTACTTCCCAGCTTTTCAGCCCACGCCTCGTTTACACGACGAATTTATCATGTAAACTAGTGAGTTATTATTAGTCCAATTACACCATCCCGTTTTGTGCACCCATCGATGAAATCAGTTCATCTCCCTGTGATTTTACTTGCCCTTTTCTATCTGTCGAAGTCAAAGTTTTACTTGGGGGAAATACTCATAGGCGGTTATTTTTCTTGTCCCATAGGATTTGGCCCAAATGGATCGATTCAAGGTTCATAGAAATTTGAGGAATGTCAGAGATATTCCTTGTGTTTTGCACCTTTACCTATGTTGATATTTGAGACTTGTCAAACTTTCATCCAATCTGTGCTCGATAGAACCAATTGGGTGAACAGGAAACAACGTGGAAATGAAGAGACTTCCTTAGAGTGCACACTCTGAGAGCAAATGAATGACGCCGGCATTGAAATTGACATTTTAGGAGCATTATTTGAATGAGTTCCCCTTTGTGGTGAGTACTGGACGATAAGGCGAACAGTGAAAGACAAGGGTGATCAAGGTTCTGCGATATGCAATACACCTCGAATTCGGCAATACTATGTACAGTACTGCCTCAATGATTTGAGTCCTTTCACTTATTTCTTACAATGCAGTCGCTTGACGATTTTGGTGATCATTCTTGTGGTCGTTCCAGAATCGTGTTGTAGCCATGGATTCCAAGCTTGAATTGCACACTCCATGTGGTGTCGAATGTAGGCTGATAGCAACCGTGGAAACAGCATAGTTTCAAATTGCCAAATATTCACTTTAGTTAAGCAATATGTCTTATAACGGTTGACGACGCCCTGGAGCAGTTTAAAGAACAAAATAGATCGCCTCGAACGATGACACAGATCCTTCTCGTTCGAGACACACGGAAGTTCTTGATATCTCAGGAAGTATGGAAACCGAGTTCTGTGGCACGGGGATACGACCATACATTTTGGTGCGTTGAATTCAACGTCACTTTCGATCCACCACTGATAGGCAGCATTAAGTGTTCACAGAAGTGCCCGTGAGTCCTCGGCTTTTGTCACTGTTTTTCATATTTTAGTATCGTCTGCAAACAGTAACGTTTGTGGCCCCACAATATCTGTTAGGTGGTGTATTAAAACTAGAAAAAGTTTCGATTCAAGCACAGATCTCCGTGGAACTCCCCGGGCTACGTTGATAAGATCAGAAAGTGACCCAGAAACCCGAACTGCCATGGTGCGTTGTTGAAGAACCTCTTCCATCCAACCCAGTACAGATCCCCGAATTCCATAATTGTGTAGTTGCCTCAACAGTATGTTTGGGTTTACTTAGTCCAATGCTCTGGAGAAGTCGAGGTACACTACGTCGATGCACTAGGATTTGCCAATCACAGTTGCAATATATATAGATGAGTTCTTTTTGGTTTTACTCCAGTATTTGAGGGGATCCTATGAAATCCGACTATCTCGCGATGTGTCTTCTTTTAGCTTTGATTAAACCCGTATTATTGATTCTGATCTGTCTGTGATCGTACAGGTTGCGCTATATCGTTCAAGTTCTCAATAGGTTGTTGCATATGCCCACCGATGAGCTCCAAATGTGAGTGAAACTCGAGTCCGTTGCTTGCAGAGTCCATGGAGAATTGAAAAATTCGCTGGTTATGGTGAGAAGAAGAGGAATGAAAAACTCTCGATTCTAGCAAACAAAACACACAGACTGTGTATGTGTCTGTGTGCAACAGCTGCTATGGCTCCCATTTTGGTACCCGTGGAAGGTGGGCTTGATTGCAGTTGATTGGAGATTAGTTAAGCCACAGAACAGACTTTCGTCAGTTGAACAGTTGAACTGATGGTAAACGAAAAATTAGGTTAGCACACATTGTTCTGAAGGACAGAGCCAAACTGGTAAATCAGTCTGGTTTCCATTTAGTACGGTGATAATACAAAAGTTTTCCATGCGAATGGGACAAGGCTCCAGTTGTAGATAAAATGTGGGATATATATCCCTCGGATCAGAACGAGTGACAGGAAAACTCGAGTCTACAGGTTCTGGGTTGTATTATCGGCTGGATGCCGTGAGGTCTGTGTGAAACCGAACTCTAGCGAATACCAACAGGAAACCAGATAAAGTGAAACAGGTTAGCGAGCAATTCAGTAACAGCCTGTTTGGCCTCCAATATATATATATATATATCAAGAGAGAATGGAGGCGTACACTGAGTTGTAAAATGTCTATTGTAAAGTTTCGATCGAAACTAGGACTCGTCGTCAAACGTAAATGAAATGAGTGAAATAATGGGATTACCGTCTTTCCGTGCCCCTGTGTGCTGTTTGTACGTCTATCAGTCCACCAATTATCACGGGTTTTGCAAGTGTGACGTAATGTTTGTCTATCTCGACGTGTCGGTTGAACGAACTGACCGAGTGCAGAGCTTCGAGGATTAATCGTTCCCCCTTCTTCTTAGCTCGCGCCACAACCTTTGCGTTATCGATTGCAATCTCGTGACCTGTCCGTGCCCAGTGGTTCCAGATTTGTGACCTCGGGTCAGCGCGTCGGAGGGCAAGCTTGTGTTCGTGTAGGCGAGTGTGTAGTTGTTTGCCTGTCTCGCCTATGTAGTGTTGGTTGCAGCCCAGGCACGGGATTGCGTAGATTACTCCTGATCGTTCGTGCTGTTCGACTCGATCCTTGCCGTTGAAAAGGTATAATCGTACGGTTGCTACCGGTTTATGGGCGATCTTGATTCCCAACGGTCGGAATATTCGTTCGGTAGCTTCTGACGTTCCGTGTATGTAAGGTAGCGTTATCTAAGTTCCTTCTTTTGTATGTGTTGTTTGTTTCTTACCTCTGAGGGACGCTTTTATATATATATATATATATATATATAGAGAGAGAGAGAGAGAGAGAGAGAGAGAGAATAGAGAATAGAGGCGTACACTGAGTTATAAGACGTTTATTATAACGTTTTGATCCAAACTAGGACTCGTTTCTCGTGACCAGTCGCATTCCATATTTCGTAGAGTTTCCATTTTCAGCTTTCTGCTGTTCATGTGGGAAACGCACTGTTGAGTGATCAGTGCCTGCTCTGGGCCTTAGGCTGTGATAAATGTGTCAAATCGGGTGGCAAATCATCCAAATCAATAAATTTCCTTTATAAAATACAGGAATGGTGTCCAGATCGTTATTTAAAAAATAACTGTATTGACCTTCTCTTTGACGAACGTTTTTGGAGGATATCCACTTTCGCATCTGCATTGGTGAAAACATGGAGTTCCCTGAGATGTGGGAAGATGAAGTCAGAGTGTAAAGACGAATCATTACTGGAGTGCAACATAAAATACAGCAAAAAAAATTTGAGTAAAATGTAAAATTATTGTAAACTCATCAGCTCAGATACAAAGATCGATTGTCTATGTTTTTGTATCAGATTGTCCCTCATTGGGATTTTATTATGGTATCAAATTAGGTTGTAATTAGCTCCATAACTGATCATAATCTATCGTCATTGAACAACACGTAACTGATCAGCTTATCTATTTATCTACCTCAGCTGACTCTCTAAAATAGACTTAATAGAACTATAAGAAGCCCGTTCTAATTCAGCGACTGGTGTTCTTGCTCATTGGAGATAATCAGACTACGGTTATTTTTTAGATATAACACGGATCAACCGAGTAAAACCAATGGAGAATGTGACGCCGTGATCTGTAAAAGAAGGAGCCGGGAGAACTCAACTCTCACTGATAAAAATCACTCGAGGAATAGGTTCCATCGAAAACATGTGCACACTTTCGGTTGTGTTAGGTGATAGAGACAAAAGAGGCAAGTCGGTAAAAAGTAAATCATAAGATTGGTGTTGAATCCGTTTCAATCTCCAAACAGACGTTCCTGGATCGACCCCATATATACCTTTCCCAAGCCATCCTTCGTTATCTCTTGATTTGTGTCATTTCGTCTCTTTCCTTACTCAACCTACTACGCTTTCGTCGACTCGGTGAATCTATTGATCCGTCCGTCTGTGTTCTCAGGCCAGTGACCAGTATCCCCTACGTACTTAGTTGTTCATTCCCACCACTCCACGCTCTCCTTATTCTTGATCCGGGAGGCATTCATCCGATCGACAGGCACGCACGCACACGCACAATGCATGTCCACTTGTCCATTTTTACCGTCCCTCACGTAATTGGTATTTTGACCCTGCACATTTGATTGGCTGGCTGTCAGTCATTGAACCATTGTGCACTTGGGCTTGCCACCTAAAGCATTCTGACCCGCAGTCGTTGAGTTGAACGCTTTGACAGCCTTTGGAGGTTCATTTTGGTGCATTTTTCTAATTGTAAATCTCAACTCTTTTAATGAAGACACACTATCGTTTGTTTGTGTCTTGACAGCGCAATCACACACTCCCCGAGTTGCCTCATAATTCGAGGTTTGTATTTAATTTATATTAACCATTAGTTGTCCACAATAAAACCGCATTTCAAGACAATCTCATTTTCTTTTGACTTCGGGAGTTGCGCGTCATTTGATCGTTAGGACGGATTACTTGTGTGCAATCCACATCACAGATTGTTCTCAAAAGATTATATAATTGTCTGGAAGTGTGACAACTAAGACCCCAACTCAGACTCACAAACAATGAAAACGTCGTAGGTAAACGTGGTTCGGATTTTTATTTTCCTATATTATATATCCTGCCGATATAGAAAAAAAAACGAACACAGAAAAGGAAGATGAACTGCACCCGGGGGTACTGCACAGTTCATAGGGTGGGGTTCAACATATTAGCCGTGGTATAAGTTGAATGGAAGTCGATCGATGTAGTAACCTGCCATCAATGAATCATTTGCATACAAAGGTGAAAACAACCGTGTCCAATCGACACGTTTACATACATGTACGTTTAAACTTTGCTAATACGCCCTCCATGCTGTACGTAACGGAATGAGTGATGTTGTATTGATGATGTATTCGATTAAATGGATTTCATCAGGCAACGATCGATACAGTTGTTCCTCCAACTTGTCTCAAGGTGTTGGATTTAGCTCGGAAACATATCAAGTATAGTTTTGATGAACGAACCCAAATCTCCCAACATATTTATTATTAACCTGTTCTTCGAATTGGTTTATGTGATTTATGTCACACTGGTCGTATTTATTCAAACGGCTGTGTCCACAAAACCACACAACACTCTTGCTCACGTATTCGGAATGGCTGAATGGCTTCTCTGGTCCCTCATTGAGAGTTCTTTTTCTCCACAGTTCCGCTTGTTCTGTCCCACACCCTCACCCCCGCGAACAACAACTGCATCCTATTCTACATCACCATGTCCATTCAATCTCATCACACACACACACGCACACACACGCACATCCGCATGGAATATGATTAATCCATACTCCTACGGGGGTGCCTGCGGGTGTTCTGACTTTTGGAGATGATATTTGCACAATCGGATCCAGTATATCCGATAAGTGCTTTTATCGAAACAATTCAATTTCGATAATTTGTGATTCCCGTTGGTGGTAGGTAAAGAACTTGTGTGTGTGTGTGTGTGTGTGTGTGGTGGGTGGATGGGGACAACTGCATGACTTGCTGAGCATGATTTGGGTGTTCCTTCAGGCTTTCAGTACAAGCGAACACGCGCACAAAGCAAGTGTTGTGTTCGTGTGAGTGTGTGAGCGTGCTTGCTTGTGTGCGGTCGATCCAAGTGCCTTCCGGGGTGATACAATCAATTCGAGAATGCCCAAGTTCGATGGATTATCGCAATGTGACTCTCATCGTACGTTCGTTAACCTCCGCATATGGTTACAGTAAATACAATCCAAAGTTGAGGTGGTCAAGGAGGAGAGGAAGAAGAACTGTCGGAAGACAAATTGTGTTGTTGTGTTGAGGAAGAATCTTGAGGCTTGTGTTCGTGTTGAAGAGCAATCTGGTGAACAGAACGATCGCACAGACAGCGCAAAATGAGGCCGATCACGTCCTCACTCTGAAACTCATTCGTTTACCGTGCTTGCACTAGGAACATGTTAAACTGACAACTGTCTCTATTCCATCCAATACATTATTCATTCTTGTACAATGAAGAAACATGCCCATATTTCATTTCAATAAAAAATCCAAAGATACTCTCTATACAGATTCATATCTGCAATCCGAGTGATACTACTTAGGAACGACACACAATTGCGTGGTTCTCATAATCGTTTCATATCATTTTTTAACCAATGCATGTTTCCTGATATCGCCTCCATATGGAGGGTTATATTGAGATTGTAAAATTTTCAGTAGCCTCGGTGTGATTCGAATCCACACATGGACGCCGTCTACACTTTCGCACGCTCTACTAGCTGAGCTACGAGGCCACACCGATAGCATTGATCTTTTCACATTCGAATCACCCATCAAGGAGCACGCATGCTATAGGTGTGGCCCCGTAGCTCAGCTGGTAGAGCGTGCGCTGTACGAAAGCGTAGGCGGCGTCCATGCATGGATTCGAATCCCAACTAGGCTACTGGACGTTTTACCATTTCAACATAAGCCTCTATATGAGTTGTAACCACTTCCTAAAAGGACTTAAAAATCGGTGTAATGAATGTGCCAAATTCAGGACGCAACTTGCCTACCGTGCTTTTTTCAGTCGCATTAGAACACGGAACGTGGTCATGAAACCCATGACATTTCGTGATCGGTCCCATAGGTTGCCACTACCAAGACTACCCGTATATTTAAACAATCTAATCATTTTCGTTACAGTTTTTGTGTTATCTGGTCCTGAATTACCGTGTGTCATTTTGTATTTGTCAACATGGTTGGCTGCATTACCACTTGATATGTAAAAGGTCCCCGCACCCCCTCATCCTCCGGTACTCCATTATTCCACTGTTCTCACATAACCAGTTTACAGTTTGATCCCCAATGTGGCAGGATGATTGTCCAACCCTGCACACATTTTGTATAATGACCTCTAAGAAACCGAAGAACATGAAGAAAACGAGTTGTTCTAAATTCAATTGTTTCACTGACCACATGTAAAGTGTTCATTCTATCTAAGCTTGCATATCCCCTTTGTTCTTCCCCACACCGCCCCACCCTGAGCACACACAAGTGGTCAGTGCAACAACTTTCCAACGACGAATTTTCGGACAACTCTCTCTCTCTCTCTCTTGGGCGAAATCATTTCCACCTGTTCACATAGCAATTAAATTTCCCCATGGTGACTGAATACATATTTTAGTATCTATCATCAGCATCCCTCCCAGCGTTTCAGATGGGATTGAAGTTGGCTTCCGTTTTGCAGGCTTTCGGTGTGCGTGACCCAATCCCCTCCCCTCGTCGCCAATCAAACGTGTCCGATATCTGTTTCACCGATGCGTGTGTAGATGCGCTCACATGTGCATGGCCGAATCACCACAAACTGCATGTACTCTCCGGTAGATCGTGGTCGATCAATTTATTTTTTGTAATTTCCATTTTTTTCGTTTGCCAGTTCCGTGTACCACATTAGAGGCATGTGTCTATGGGAGTTTGTTTGTGCACAAACTGTTGTCCCCATAAAAATAAATTTGGTTGTACAAAAGTTCAACCGGAGAATACAGTAAGCAAAGGCAGTGTATAAGTTCACCAAGACGACATTTAACTCAGCAATGTTGGTAAACAAACAAGTATTTATTTGAATTTCGATTATATGGTAGGTTTCCTTCAGTACGGGAAACCGAATCTTCAATGGTTAGAGGTAGACAGCCGTTTCAAGCTTATTGATGCATATCAGCCATGCGAATCGGTCTGTCCCAAAGGCCCATCGAACTCGGGATCTCACCAGTAGAAGGCATACATACCAATTACTTGACTATCGGTTAGCTGACCAAACCGCTTTACAACCGCTTGTGAACGTGCCAAATAAATCCTCCGTTTGCGCTCTATTTATCCTATACACAACTGAATCCGCGAGATAAACGAGACAAAGCCTTCATTACTCACGTGAGTGGACAGAAATTCTCAAGTTTTTGTTGATAGAGTCGTAATTATAGAGGAACTAGTTATATAGGCTTGTCACACTAAAATTTAGTCGGAACCTAATAATGCACTCTCTTCTGAAGTGCTCAAATTTTCAATGGCTGTTTTTATCTCACGATTTTCTCTGAGTGGGTTTCGCACGTCTGTACATAAATAGAAACAATTGATGCAAACGAAAAGACTTGTTGGGCTTTGCTTTGAAACTCAATCTATTCTCTGAAAGTGACATTTTTTATTTAAGTTTCACGCTACCATCGAAACCGCAAATATATCGGGTGGAAAATTTGCAAATTCAATCACACTTTCATTCAAAAACAAACCAATAACAACGGAATTTTCACTGAAAAGACTCACGGAACAAAAGTTAAGAAAACGCGACCGATGCTTGGGCAACGATTCAACGGCCCAAAAGGCGTAGTTTGGGAAGAGTAGAGGAGAAATAGTTCCATGATATGCAAATGCAAGTGAAGCTTTAGATGATCAGTAACATTCGTGAACGGAAAAACCCCAAAGTAAGTTTCACGCATTGGATAGAAATGTCATTTTCACCAGTAACAACTTATATGTTTTTATTAATCATTTTGTTGCACGATTGCTATCGTTTTGTTCTCGCACTATTTAATGATGCAATCCTTGAATTCTCTCATTTTGCATCAAATTCCCCCATCCCCGTTATTTTTGTCCTCTGGGTTATATGTTGTGCTCGTCTGTACCGCATTCATTATCCGTTGCCCACATTGAGTAAGCTTGCGCTTCTCCTGTTGTGTGTGCCTCTTAGGAGTGACACGATGTTGCACAAGGTGAAGTGAAACTGTGTTCTGGCATCTGGGGTCGCCATTCTGAAAATGAATTGAATTGTTTTTATTGGTTAATGGTAGCAGTACTCGGGACGAGGTTATCCCGCCCAGTCGACCAGCTTTATCCCAAAATGACCGGAAATCGAACTGCTTTGGACTGATAAAATTAGTCCATCAGATGATTACATGTATTTTAGGTCAGTTTGATGACTTATGTGCTGAATGCAAACACAGAAACAAACATCCGCAAAACTATGACCCGGGTCACTGCTCCCAGAGGAGTTCTCTGAATGTTCAGCTAAGATCAGTGATTATATTGTTCAGAAGTTTTTTGTAACCGCCCTTCTAGTAGTTGATACTTGTGAGTGGCCAACAGTCACAGATGCTCAGTTTGTAGCAAATGGAACCAGGAAAACATCACGCATAGTTTGCAGCGATTTGCAGGTGGTCAACATTTCTGATTGTTTGAATTTGATGCAGTCCACTGAATCAGATAAGTTCAACCACATTCTCATGTCACTCGCACGTTGTCAGTCGCTAGACCGCAACCGTTTGGTGTATTCTGATTAATTTAGACATATTACTAATTAATAATGAAGACTGGCTGCAGGTCATCACCAACTCTGATGCTACAGGCAGACCGTACAGCATTTGTGCCAATGACTTCTATTCTGGGCCATATCAGCGTCACTACCCAACGACAATCCTCATCCCTTGAGCCCCAACCTGGAAGGCGGGCTGCAAAAACCGAAGCCAAAGCTGAAGCCAGCTTCTTCATACCTCAATGCTATGTCGTGGTTCAACCGCTGTGGTGCTCCTTCCTGCCTTGCCCGGCATGTACAAACAAAGCACAAAAAGGTAGTAGATGGGCAGGCATACACAATACGTGACCAAACCATCGGAGGTGATGCAGAGCGGTTACTTCTGTTAGAGAGAGGGCATCTATCCACTCCCAACATACGACGAGGAACCTCGTCATTGCTCACCCGATGTTCCCCCCAGACAGACGTAATCCTTCGTGGACATCGCTGGTTGGATATAGATAGTCAATTAACATCCTCAACGCGGAGCAGCCAGGTCTCGCAACCGTAAAGTAGAACATTGCCAACCGCGGCGATGTAAGCCCTTCCATTAAGGAACAGTTGGATGTCATGGCGGCACCCAGGTGTCGTAGGTTGGCTAAAGCTATTCTAGCTTTCTCTATTCGTGATGGACCTCGTCCCTAACACCACCACCAGCTGCGATCAAGCTCCCGAGGAACTTGAAGCACTCAGCTACTTCCAGACCTCGCGGTTTCTGCTTAGGGTTGCATTAAGTTCACGTCTTGCTATGAGTCGTATTTCATTATACTTGCTGCCGGTTGGAATTGACCGATGTGCCTCAAGAATGCGTACAAACTCCGCAGAGATTCAAGGTGTCCCCGTGCGGTGTTAAACTACAACTAATTAAAAATCAACGTCAACCCGCATAAAATAACCATGCGATGGTCCCACTCCACTGTAGGGTGATATTCGGAGTGAAGCGGCTACGGATGAGACGTAGACGGATCGATATGTATGCCCTCAACCTCATTGGATCCAGCATCAGAGATGAAAACTGTGCTTGAGTTAGTCGTTTCAGTACAAACGATATAACGATCACTTTGAACGATCTTTTGGATGAAATACAGGAAAATAAGAAGTCATCTGGCTCTAACAGCGTTCCAAACGGGTAAAGAAGTCTTTGATGGACAGAAACTCGTGTAACTTGGATAGAAGAAATGGAATTTTGTCTACTTCAGCGATCGAATGAAATTCAAATAAGATGGACTCAACGCACGGAACTACATTATTGGTATAATTTGTGGGAAAATGAGCGGTCCTTCAGTAAGTTAATTACCGATCGAACGTGGGTGCCTTATCAAGCAACGACCCAACCGAACATGTTATTTACACTACCTGGGGTGCCAGACCGTGATGCGCATAGTCGTACATTGGAGTGGCATCCTATGCCAGTGGTCATACGAAATCCCGAGGCTAGCAAGCTCTCCAACCGCGGTTTACAACTCGTATCTGACAAAATGCAGGCTTTTGTTTCCCGTTCACAAAACAGCGGTATGCTCTTCTTTCCTCTCAGACTTAATAAAATAAATTTCTTTTTACTTGAATATACGAATGTACAGTCAACATTCAGGAAGGGGACCTTGGTCGTGCAAAGGTTACCTGTGAAGACGGGCGGCGTTGGAACGGTTCGAACGCGGGACTTCCAGGTCACAATTTGATGACCTAACCCTTTGGCCATCATTGTGTCGGACTGGAGAATTTTGCTTTATGCTCACCCGAACGGCAATCCGGCATTCATACAGCCAAACATAATTTAAAGGCATCGTTGATTAGACCGTGGAACAGTATCTCCACGGTCATACTATCCGAAATCCACCACTGATTTCACGGAGAAGATATGTTTGACAGTTTTAGGGTGGGGTGATTAATGAATTCAAAATTAAACCTGCCACAATGGGCTTGTGGATACTCTGTGTATTCCTAAAAATGGAGATGATCCTTCCCAACAGACGATTATTTCAAAACTCTGTCGAGGCGCGGTGGTGGATTATACTCAACTGCAAGTCCTTCCCCTGTGGATTCAAAAATGTATTCCATTCGAAGTACTGGTATAAAAAATTGTATCGACCAGCTATGTTGTTCTCAATTTTGTTTTGCACGTCTTTCAGACATCGAAAGCAATTTCTGAGTTTGAATACTGAGTTCGGGTAAGAAATTACAACTCGCCTACACACAAAAAGTTCCCCAGGAGATATTTCTAATCAACCGCCTGTCGCAGTTCGGTGAGATGAACAGGAACAAATCGGTTATGTTTGTGAGGACAAGATCAACAAGTCAATCGAACAGAACAATTTTATTTGGACGACCAATGGCTTACCGAACAAGTTTTTTCATACTACTCAAAACCGAGTAGGTTTTATTTGTGTTTTCAACTTTTTTGATGTTATTTCTGTGGTCAGAATAAAAAAACTCAAATTAAAAATTGCATAACAGTCTGTCGGGAAACTGTTGAGTAAAAATGAAATTGCTAGCAAACATCATTCCGTTCAAGAGCTAATTATAGGGATATGCATGAGGTAATCATGATGTTTGTAAATTCGATACAATAGACGCACTGTGTGAAGATGTTGGCAAGATGCATGGGCGTGTGGTCTTCCCAATGTAACGTA